>JAIKVJ010001086.1:0-26802 GCA_024679225.1 Phytophthora pisi
GCATACTGGATTGATGAACGGTTCGAAATGCTTCGAGCATTGCTGGCGCACGGTGAGGACCAAGCGTGCAGCATCGTTACTCTCCAATTTTCAGTAACGCACGAATCCTATCAGCAGCTGATGCAGAACGTCTCTGAGAGGCGACATGCGGAGCTTGCTCAGCGCTTGGTAAAGTTCGATGGCCGTCCAAGTCATGGTGATCGCGGGCAGCACGCTAAGCGCCAGGGTTCCGGCCCAACAGTGAAGAGATCGGATCGCACCGTCAATCGGCTGGGAGTCCCGGCCGCCATCCTTAAGGCACTCCCTGTGGAGAACGGAAAGTCTTTGTGCATGAAGTACCTATCAAACCAGCCCTGTCGCGGAAATGATGGTACCTGTGTATTCGGTGAGCGCGGCCACTTTAAGCCGAAAAAGCTCCCCGATGTCGTACGAAACTATATTACGAAGAACTTCGGTGGATTCAGTGCTGAATTTCAAGATCTCTGATGGGGCCAAGGTGAACCGTTGGGCGTTCCGGCACCTTTGGATTTGCAACGCCCACTATCGAGCCCCACACGTGTGGACTTGCAGCAAGTTTCTTCCCCACGGGGCGCCAACGTCTCCTCACAGGCAGATCCATCGCCCTCTGTACATGTTCGCCAGCTCCAAAAGCGGTTTGCAACAACACAAGCCGCACGGACGAGGCTACTCGAGCTGCACCAGGAAGCAGGACGTGTACGGCTCCATGCAGCGTTACAAAAATTTGATATTGCGCCTCCGGCAGCGTTCCCTACGCAAGAAGGCAGCGATACGGCACCACTGTTTCTGATTGATCGTGAAAAACAACGCGCGTTTAGTGAATACATCCGTCGATCTGGATGCACGCTGCCGGAATTTGTACGACTGCTGCGTAACGAGACGCCGGACGATACTAGACCCAACAAGGCGCTTGAGATTCCAACTCGGAACAGAGCTTGGCAGTCGTACCCCCATCGCCAGTGGGAGCAGATTGTGCATCATGGTGTCCGGCCACCATGGAAGTCACGGCATTCGCGTCAAGCCGAGCCTCCAAAAAATCACGGATCAGCGACCCGGGCTGTGAACATACTCGCCAAGAACATTCGAAAAGGTCAAGACGCCAACCAATATCTAGTGCTGGACATCAGCCTATTTGAGGTACTAGATGGCTTGACGTGCAGTCCGTTTGGTGCGGTGGCAAAAGGTTCCGTGCCAATGGATATTGATGCGAGGATCATACACGATTTATCCTTTCCGAATGGTGATTCTGTAAATGATGAGACTTTGCCTGGCGACGCGATTGACATTACGTATGATGGAGCGCCCGTCGTCGCCCGGCGACTCGTCGAGCTTCGAGAAGCAGGACACGACACTAAGATGATGGCAGGAGATGTGAATGCCGCTTTCCGGCATATCCCAATCCATTCTGACTACGCTGGGCGATTTTCTGGTTGTGTACCCGAACTGGGCATCCTCGTTATCGATCTGAGTTGTCCATTTGGTTGGACAGACTCTCCCGGGTACTACTGGGTCGCTGGTGCGGCCATTAAGCACCTGTACGAGCACTCAGCGCCTTCGTGGGGCGGAATGATTCAGGAAGAGCGAGAGCCTTTCACATGCTAGGCGTGGTGCGACGACTACATCTGCGTGGAACCAGACATCGGCACACGTCTACCTGAAGCTAATATATGCGTTACGATCGGCTATGACGGAGGTACTAGGACCCCAAGCGTGCAATGACGACAAGTTCTCGTTATGGTTTGTCAACGGCAAGGCGCTCGGGCTAAACTGGTCCTTGGAGGAAGGAACCTTGTCGATGCCCAAGGAGATAATAGAAAAGGCTCGCTCCAGAGTTCTCGGAATGCTTAATGCTGAATCTAGACCCGAAATAGCTTAGATCAGCTCCTGGGAAGCCTACGTCACATCACTACGTGTGTGCGTCCAGCAGCAGCCTTTTTCCAACGGGTAGCGTCGCTGCATCGGAAAGCAAACCGCTACGCTCGCATTCGCCTGAACGATGATGTGAAGGATGATCTGAGGTGGTTTCTCATCATTTTGGACATTGCACCGCTGAATCGCGTGGGATTCGACTGATTTGCCGAGCGGGCTACACCCGACTACACCATTATTAGCGATGCGTGCGCGACGGGGGCTTGTGCGCCGCTTTTCCCGCCCGAAAAGAGTTCCTTCTTGTGCAATTCGACGAAGAAGAACGGCAAGAGATTTCGCAGCTTAAACAGGGTGGGAATAGCTTTGACATTAATGTCCGTGAATTACTAAGTGCGGTGTTAGCGGTAGCAATTTGGGGGGGATACTGGCACTCGACCTCGTCGCGGCCGCATCACGTACGCTTCAACATTGACAATCAATCGGCTGTGTGCTGGAGCAACAAGCGGTCCAGTAGGAACAACCTGGCTCAACTTCTCTTGCGTTCGCTGGCGTTGATGGAGGTTCGCTACAACTTTTATACGACTGCACACCATGTTCCGGGTGAAGAAAATGGATTTGCAGACGCGGGCAGCCGGGTGTGGCAATCGCAGATATACAGGGAATTATTTGCTAACCTTTCGTTGTCTTGGACGCAGGTGGAAGTGCCACCCGAGTTGAGGAAGCCCTCGAGGCTTTGGGAGCACTTTTGCGAGCAGGTGCACTCGCCGAAACCTCCACTCAAAGCTACGCCAGAGCATGGAGACAGTGGGATGAGTGGTGTGCGTTCATGAATTACTCTGCCTGGCTCGGCCGCGATGCAATTGATCGGAACGCAGCCCAGCTTGGGGCATTCGCAGTTTTTCTTTGGCGCTATGGTATGAACCGGCAAAAACGAGGCAACCAGTACTCTACAATTTGTGGTAAACTGTGCGCTGTCAGGTGGTACCACCGTAATTACAAGGGCTACGATCCTGGTGTAAATGCTAGCCATGCAATACTTCTCCGGGGGATCCGGCGGTTCACTGATCCTGTTCGCAAGAAGCAGCCAATTACGGTGCCCCTGCTACTTGCCGTTCGTGGGCTCCTCACTCTCACGCAGCGACGACACCAATTGATTTGGGGCGGTCTACTTCTCGCTTACTTCTTCCTCCTTCGGCAATCCGAATACTTGTACATTGGAAACAAATGTCACGACGATATTCTACGGCTCGGCGATATCTCTTTCCTGGACGGGCATGGCCAAGCGACCACCCCTCGTCAAGCTCGAATGGTCTGCATCAAGCTCACGGGGGCAAAGAACAATCAATACGGCCGCGAAGAACTACGGTACCTGCATGCTTCAGGTGACGACACGATTTGTCCAATACTAGGTGCTCGATGGATCTACAAAGCGGCAATCACTTACGGTACTCTACCAAGTGATCCTGCGTTAGCCACATCAAGTCGCCGAGGCATCACTTCAAAGGCGATGGCCTTGCTGATCAAACAAGCTGTGGTCAATGTAGGGCTTGATCCAGCACGGTACTCCACGCATTCCGTCAGAATTGGAGGTGCGACGAAGCTCCTAAATGCAGGTGCATACCGGTTGGTGATCAAAGTGCTCGGTAGATGGTTATCCAATGCCTTCGAGGAATACCCAGTTTTGTCGGCCGAAGGCTCGCGCGATATTGCAAGCCTAATGTGTTAGAGCGCACATCAAGTCCGGTAGCATTGTCAGGTGAAGAAGTCGCAGACTCGAGCACATGCACAGTCGCGCCTGTTTCACTTCACTACGGCTCGAGCTCTGGCACAGCCGTCAGCTGAAATCGCCATTCTGGTCTTGGAGAGATCATTTTGGTTACAACTCGAGCTTCGGCACAGTTGTCAGCGGAAAATTGCCGACTCGAGCACATGCACAGTCGCGCAGGGGAATTCGTTTGTCAGTAACTCGAGCTTCGGCACAGTTGTCTGCAGCTACACCGACTCGAGCTGACGCACAGTCGGGAAGCTGAGATGTGACTCAAACTCGAGCTACGGCACAGTTTGGCACAGGTGAAACAAGTGCACTACCACATGAGGGCGCGAAGCAGCAATTGAGTTTTGGGGCCGCCACTCCGTACAAGTCTCCAAACGATATTAAATTATTTGTATCCAAGACAACCAACGCATCTGTTGGTAAGAACCAAATCTATGAAGCGGAAAAGTTGCTTGATAACAAGAAGCTACGATCCGGCTAATACAAGTACCTCGTTCAGTGGATCGGCTACGTTGATCCAACATTTTAAATCCAGGATAATCTCCGCTTAGTCAACAAATCTAAGCGATCAACCCTTGAGAATGAGTACTGAAAGTCGATAAAAAATGAGTCGAACTAGCTTCGAAATAATTTAAATAGAGCAATCCTCTGTAAGCGTTGACTCAAGTATATTAAATTCTCTATAATTTTGTATATTTTGAAAAATATACACTTGATATATACATACCAACTAATGTGCCCTAACTGTTTAGAGTATACGCGCGAGCTCGCTCATCTCCGGCGAAAACTGTCGATTATCCAGGAGGTTAGTCGAATCAAGAATGAACTCAAGAACCTCGATCCCAATGAATATTTCCGAAAAACAGTAGTTAACCGTTATATCAGAAGGAACTGGAGGAGATATTCGGAGTCCAATTCTACAACGTCAAGAATCGATACCTAAGCCACCTCAATGAGCGAAACCATATCTGGCACTCCTATTCGCCATTTCAACACAAGCCTAATATGCCTAGCTACTGGTGAGAATTTTATAACTAGCTGAATATAATGCCGCGAGTTCGCAACGACGTGATGCCACTACTGTTGATAGCACCATGGTTCACTGGTTCAATCTTATATAAGATACACAAAGGCTAGTTTTACCAGTATTCATTTTTTATGATTCACACCATATAGAAGCAGCATGTTCCCTAAGTTCACATGACTGGCTCAACGAGAGCAACAACGACAGGAGTTGCTCGAAAGAACCCAACGTCGGGTTCGACAAGCCAATTCCAAGTGACAGATGTAAGAAGGTGCATCGTGGGCTAGCGACATCGCTAAGGACATCACCACCGTTGCTAAGAAATTAACTGAATCAACTCAGAGTGATATTGCAGTCGGGTCTGACGAGGCAACACCTGATGAATTAAAAAGAAGCTTGAAAAATGAAAACTCCCAGAAAAACCCTGACATCTCAACCTCAACAATGGTAGATGCTGAAGTTAATGCAACACCAAAAATGAACGATGCATCGACTACAGCAAAGCCTCAATCCGTTGATGCATCCAGACTGCTAAGCCTCAATCCGTTGCTGGTTGGGCCCACGTGAGCCCCGATATGACTGATGTTGGAGTTGATAATAGTGCAAGAATGGTAGTTGCAGACGTAAACACTGACATATTTACTGAGGACACCTCTATTCGAGATATTGAGGAGCACGTTCATGCGCGTGAATGGATCAAAAATTTCTTCACAGACAATCCTAACTGGGTGGCACTTGGTATTCACCCAGTGAAAAAGAAAAATGGTAGAGATAATCAAAACCTAGTAATTAGCGAAAAGGGCTCTCTCCGATCAGTAAAAACTAAAAAGAAATGCAAATAATACAATCTAATTGATTGGATTGCTACTGAAGGAAAGATTCGTGATATTCTCTACGATGGAGAAAGCAACTCGATCGATGAAGTTGATGACATGCGCAGGGAAGATAAACCGATCAGATAGAAAGCGGAGAGGTGATGATGATATTGAGGACCTAGATACTCCACTTAAAGACCCGAGACTAGATTTAAAGTACAAGGACAAATCTACTTCTACAAAGCTAGATGACGACGACGCCAAGTACAAGCTTACATGGTTGATTATTCAAAACAGTGCTTTGCTAGAAGCCAATCATCTTCAAAAGCAAATCAACCCTATCCTCAACGACGGGCAAATTTATAAGAGAAGGATATCTATGGCTTGACGCCAATTTCCGAATCTATGTATTTGGAGCCGACACTAATAAGCATCACCCTGCTGTACAGAAGGAAGTCAATTGGATAGCCACTCTCGAGCGATTCGTTGCAATGAAGGTCATTTTCCATACGCTCCATTAATGCACGGTTATGATCAAGATCCTCATCAATTACATCTTCTTTCGCTTGATGAGGAGTCTTTTCTTTCGATGAGTGATAAGTGTTGTTATAGTTTACAACACCCTTGACAAGTTTTTCGTTAATTGGTTGGTTCATGCGAATTAGTCTCATTTTCAAAGTTCTGTTGAATCGTTCAATCTTACCCATCGTAGCGTGATCCCCTGGATCATTGTTAAAATGGGTGATTTTTTGTGATTTGAGGTAGGTAGTAGCCTTACGATTCAGAAATTATTTGCCATTATCAGGGGTCAGTACATTAACCTTCTGTTCCTCAATTAGCTCCTTGATTCCATTCAGTACTGTATCTGCTCGCTTATTCTTGAATAGCTTGGCGAATCCTAGTCTGGAGTTGATATTGATGGCGGCTAGTATTGTATTTCCTTCCCAGAATGCAAGATCCATTTGCAGGGTTGCTTGAAGCGATGCGAAAGTCATCGTACGTGCTGTTTTGCTCAAGGTGGCGTTGAATGTCAAGCTTTGTTTTGTACCAATCCTTCGCTTGCTTGAGCGTAAATGATGAGTCGATTTCCTTGGTCTTCTTATGGAGAGCAGGCGCCGCAATGAAACCCGTTTCTGGATCATATTATAGTTTCTCAAGTATCGCTACCATAATTATCCTATATTACTACAAAAAAATGGCAAACGTATCCCCCAAGTGGAATTGTCGAAATACCATCCGACAGGACTTGTCGCTTGGCATACTAGTAATTGAGTGCAGTCATGGTTTGACTAAAGGTGATAATTGAGTTTGTTTCCTTAGAAATGCGGAAACCCTTGTTGTTGCCTTGAATCGGGATTTTGCCCTTGACAACAGCCTCAAAGTTTTCAGGAGTCAATACATTAGCGTTTCTAGACTTCTGGACTCCATTAGCTGATAGTTTGAAGCATCTGACTTCTCCATTTACAATCCGCTTATCCTTTTTGGTCTTGTGTTCCTCATCAGGGAGATAGCAGATGTAATTTTTGCTGGATAGTGAGATAATGGCATCGCCTCGCCACTCCTCCTTGAATAGACCAGGGGTGAATGTATCGTACGCCAACACTCACTGTTGTAGCCTCGTGGGAACCACTCATATTTATGCTCATTGTAGTGCTCAAGTAGCTCAGGTTTGATGAGATCAGGGAACGGGTTGTCAGCGCTGAATGCGATGTAGCCGGAGTCAGTGTCGATCTCCTGATACTAGAAATCAGATCTGTCGAAGTAGAAGTCAATACAGTCGTAGTAGAACGGGAGCATACGGAGCTTAGCTAGCTGGTAGAAAGCAATTGAGAAGTGGATAGGGGTTTTAAGCTTGATGTAACGCTTGGTTTTGACTAACTCAACAGTCCCACCGTTGAGTTCCGTTTTGGAGCTGAATGTGAAATGTTCAGTAGCCTTGTAAATGCTATTCTCTTCTGATAAGATCTCAACCTCCTTGTGTTTAGACATATCCATGCCACTACGCCCGAATGCAGCATTTCCTACCAGTTTCATCATCATTCCAATCATTTTCTTACTTACATTGACATTACCATCGCGAACTGCTTGATATACCTCTTTCATAAACGGTTCAAACGCTTTGTGAGGATTAGCCTGATAAAGCTGTAAGTCTTGGTAATGACCAACCCATGCTCGAGGTACCACTTTAGAAGAGGAGTGGAGATAAGGATATTCTTACCAAAGTAGCTACCAATCAATTTACGCCTCTTCTTCGACATGTTTTTCTTACCACGAGACTGGTTGTACTCGAACATATGCTCACCAATGACTTCTTCACTAGGGTCAATTACAACGTTCTTGAAAATAGGTGTCATCTCACTGAAATACTGTTTCAAGTGCTCTGGAGTCTCAATGTCGCATTCGAGAAAGCCAAAGAGCTTGTCGGTTCTAATATCATCGAATGATTCCTTCGTATGAACCGATCGTAACCAAGCGTCCACATGACATCCAGTATGCTAGACACCAGAGGTATATAGCGTTAGCATCGTATCCAACGATCTTCATACAAAGCTTACCTCCTCTGAGTTTAGTCTCATTGCGCTTAGCATATCAATTGAAGATGATAGATGGACCACCAGCAATATTAGCTTTCATTACATGATAAATATCAGCTTGCTCTTGATCATTTGAGAACACCAGGCGATCAGCATTGAAGTCAAGCAACTTATTCATATCCTTGCGTGAAATATTGCAGTGGACACAGCTGATAATGATATTACTGTGGAGAAGCGCAAGTCGCAGGAATGATGGATGGCAGGGGATTGGACGATTGATGGATCTGGACCTCGCCACAGATGCGGAAGAATGACCGGCCCAGATGGATCCAGATGGATCGGGATTTACACTTACGGAGATCCTGGATCCATGACCCACAAATCAGATGGATCTAGATCCGGACTCAGATGGATCTGGATCTACGCCGACAGCGATCCAAGATCCAAGATCCAGGGTGGATCTGGATCTGCATCCGGGCATAATCAGGTAGTCGTGAACACGACTCGACGGGCAAGCAGCTGACACACAATGAAGGTAAAGAGAGCCCATAGAGTAGATGGGATGATAGGATCCACATGGTGATAGGACTTTGAGATAGGAACGAACTTAACTCTTTCAGTACCGCTAATCCGTTACAGGTCGTCGTCTACCTGTAAGAATGACCAATGATAGTTACATTTAAAAGAGTTTTCAGCCAATCATTTTGTAGCAATGGAATGACGTGTCCAATCTGTTTTATCTAAAGCGAGGCGCTGCATCGACTAATAATGCGTGTGCGCTTTGGAACCTGCTGAATCCTTCGCAGCCCACATCCCTACATCCGCTCTGCACATGAAGAGACTCGCCGCTAGCTGCTGCTGCTGCAGGAGCTGCAGACGATGTTGCTACGGCAAGGAGCGCTGGCAGCCCGTGACCGTCTTCCTCGTGGTCGCGCGCGACCAGCTGAGCCGCCTCCGGTAGCTGCCCGACCTGGACGCCAACACGGACTTCTGCCTGCAACGTGAGCCAGAACGGCATGGTCACCCCCTGCTAACCCCGAGAGTACGCCCTCCACGCCCTACCGTCTGGACGACGTGAGCGGCTAAACGGCAGTCGAGAGCACGCTCTGTGCGCTCAAATACATCATCAAAGGCAGCGGCGAGGCCTTCCTGTAGCAACAGGCGGCGAAAGACGGGGCCTAACACTTGGTCCACCTGACGCCGCAGATCGCGGAGCTCGTGGCCACCAAGAGCAGCTTCCGCATCAACTGCCAGGTCCGTGCCATCGGCCTGGATGAGATCACAGAGCTGCCGGATGCCTCCCCAATAAGCTTCTTAGAGGTGATCCTGTCCAGCCCCAGTGACGTGCAAGTGCAGCAAGCGGAGCGAGACAACTAGTGCCAGGTGCGCCTCGCAACCTCCTTCTCGATGATCACCTTCTTACTGAAGCTGCAGGAATAGAGTCACGTCGGGTGCCAAGAAGTTATCCCAGGAGTCGTGAAGCAAGATCATGGGAAACCAGTGGTGGCTAGGTACGCCAACGAGCTCAGCAACTACTACGTGGACCTGAACTGCCACGGCGTGCTTGAGCGAGCATGTCAGGTCGGCGCCGAGCTGAAAATGCAGGTGGACCCGAGTCGGGCCACCCGACGGGTGTCCCATGCAAGGCGTTGCGCTCTCGGACATTCGTACAACCTTCCAAATTCAATATTATGAAGTTAAATTATATAGTATATAATTCAATGTTATGTAGTATAAAATGTGGTTCTCTGAAGTGTGGTTTACATAACCTCTTTTGCAAACCTCGAGAGAGCAGCCAAAAACAAGGCGTGCGGGATGTTGGCGCCGTGCGGGACGGCGGGTCATACTGCGGCTGGTCCTCGGTCGGGGATGCGGCCGCCGAGGCCAGCAGCAGCAGCCGTAGTGAGCAGAGAACAAGGAGGAGGAGGTGGATGTGGTGGCCATCAGTTGCAGCAAGCCCAACGACAACAAGACGTGCGGGATGTTGGCGCCGTGCGGGACGGCGGGTCGTACTGCGGCCGGTCCTCGGTCGGGGATGCGGCCGCCGAGACCAGCATCAGTAGTAGTGAGCAGAGAACAAGGAGGAGGAGGTGGATGTGGCGGCCATCAGTTGCAGCAAGCCCAACGACAACAAGACGTGCGGGATGTTGGCGCCGTGCGGGACGGCGGGTCGTACTGCGGCTGGTCCTCGGTCGGGGATGCGGCCGCCGAGACCAGCATCAGTAGTAGTGAGCAGAGAACAAGGAGGAGGAGGTGGATGTGGCGGCCATCAGCAGCATCAGCAGCACCAACGACAACAACAACATCGTATGCTCGCTGTGGCCGTGGGTGCCGCAACCATCCCGAAACCCTGTATGTCTCCTCCACAGCTGTCCGCTGGCTATATCGGTGGAAAGGTGGCCATTTATACGACCCACAAGTTAGTGGACACACGCCATCAACGTACTGCTGCGGCAAGCAGCGCCCCCCCCCCCCGACTGCACATTGCGCCGCGCTGACCAGTCTGCAATCTGCACCAAGGGCCCCACCCAAGCACAAGAAAGGCACGCGGAACCGGCTCAACAACTTCCTGTACCAGAACCACGAATTCGATTCGTACGTGGACCTGTCGACATTGACTGGAAGGAGCGCAGTGATTCGGATAGCCGTTCTTCCAGAGGCAGGGCAAGACGATCGCGCTGATGCTCAAGCGGTGGGGATCACAACGTTGTGCACGGGGAAGGACTGCGTGAGTACATGAGCGTGAAGACGCGCGTGGTGTTCCGTGCGCACAAGGACCTGGGCGACAACGGACTCGATGAGAAGTAAGTGCTGACCAACAACAGGTGCGCCTCGCAACCTCCTTCTCGATGATCACCTTCTTACTGAAGCTGCAGGAATAGAGTCACGTCGGGTGCCAAGAAGTTATCCCAGGAGTCGTGACGCAAGATCATGGGAAACCAGTGGTGGCTAGGTACGCCAACGAGCTCAGCAACTACTAGTGTTATTGCTGGCGCTGGTGGTGGACCCGCTCCCACTTTTGCTGACCAACGTACTCAAGGGGGCATAGTGGTGATCTACGGTATTTCTGAGCTGGACTACGCGGGCAGCGCGCAGTGTGAATCGGCCTCCATCTACAGACAACTAAGGTACGATTCTCATCGAGCTTGACCGATATTTAAAAGCATTTGCTAACATGTACTGAATGATGTGTGATGCAGATTAATGGACTCTCTTCTACGTTCCACGCCTTCGCTCTGCCGAGCCTGTTTCTTTTGCTTCTCTGTGTGTGCCGGTTTGTTGTTGGGCGATGGCATAGGCTTCCGAGTTGGGACTTCTTTTGCCTCGAGGTCGACGAACCTGCGCACGAATCGACGGCCCTCGAAGCAAACAATCTGCTCAGGGTTCAAGTGCTTTGGCGGCTCCCACGTCGGCTCCCAGGCCACCAGGTACAGTGTGGTTCCATCTTCTGCTCTCATCTTCCCCAGTATACACCTTATTTGGCAAGTCAGGTCTTGGTCGAGCGCCGTCTTCACGGCCCTCGCAGCATCATCGGCCCCACGACTACGTATCATCGAAGCGGCGAGGACCAAGGCCGCATGGCAGACGTCCTGTGCAGCCTGCTCAGCGTCGGTTTCGTCCATGGTGGACCGGGCCCGAGCTTCTCCAAGTGCTTTTCCGGCGTCATCAGACGTCTGCAGCAAGGTCCGTCCACTCGCGCCGCTGTTGTCGCTCATCGTCGGAGGTCGACATCGCCACGGCGCCCAGGGCGTCGATCAGATTGGCCCCGTAGGCGTATTTATCCAGGGCCGCCGGCGTGGCGTCTCCCGCTGTCGTCGTGATGGCCGCGGTTGAGTCTGTTGCCGCCGTGCCTTGTGCCGGCGTGCCTGTTACCAACTCGTGGTCACCGGCGTTGACTGGTCCCCGACCTGGCGGCTTTGCGTGCAGCTTGCAGAAACTTGCGAATGTGATCTTCCTTGATGTCTTCGACCTCTCTAGAATGGTACTTAGTATTAAGCCCACTAGTTAAGTCCTTATACATGTAAATAATTGCTTTCTTGTCTATTGTAACCTCTCGATCCGGATAGGTAAGATCGAACACGACTTGTCTGCAAAAGTCAATAAACTCCTGCCGCGTAAATACTTCTCATGCCACTGGCATTGTGGTTTTGGTTGTGGTGCCGGGCTTGTCGCCGCGCAGTATGTCCGTTAGCTATTGCAACCACCGCTGCTTCAACCTCAAAACCGCTATGAGACTAAACGCTTCAACCGTAAAACCGCTATGAGATAGGTACATGAGGCGCACACCCGTTTTGAAAATCCCGTATTGGAACCTGGTTATTTTGTTACCCTGATAAAAGTTTGATCATGAACCATTAGCGCTCTAGTATTCATAATAGTTCTTCGCGACACCAAGCCATGGTTTAGTACCATCATGTAGGATGATCCATACAGCGTGGTCATCATCTTCTCGCATTAAAGCACAATGCCATCGCCAATACTTTTCTGCACTGAATAGGGAGTGCGCTACTGGAGATCATTTACCGAAGAGGTAGCTGAAAAGCACGCCTGTCAAAGTTACGAATGCGCTCACGAGAGCCTGGAATATTGCCTTTTGAATAATCATGTTGCTGAAGTGAGATAGCATGAGGTAGCTTGCTGAAGTAACCTAAGAATATTCTCAAATTTTAAACGAGACTTGGAGTTGCGGCGACTCGTCCAAGGTGGAGGTGGTGAAGGTGAAGGTGATCGTTGAACGGGCGATACAGCAGCTGTGGCAGTATCAAAATATGTAAAATAAGGCTGATTATTTAACTGTAATATTCTAAAGTAAAAACTGTTTAAGGTAAGAAAAAACATTAGTTTGGTAGCGTTAGACTATCTAATGAAGTCGTAGAATTGTTCAAACGGCGACGTGTTTTTGACGGAGCATTGCCGTCTTCAGCGTTCCGAATGGCTGCTAGAGCTTTAGCAACGCTTGGAGTTGGATTTTTAAATGCTTCCTTGTAATGCGCTACGGCAAAACAGGCTGCATGGTACCCGACGCGACACTGGGTACAACCAAGGG
Organism: Phytophthora pisi; assembly: GCA_024679225.1. Taxonomy (NCBI): domain Eukaryota; phylum Oomycota; class Peronosporomycetes; order Peronosporales; family Peronosporaceae; genus Phytophthora; species Phytophthora pisi. The sequence goes on from JAIKVJ010001086.1 coordinate 13,082, forward strand.
GTGACTTTGACGTCTTTAACCCTTGCAAGCTGCACAAATGGCATACCAACTTTCCACTCGAGTGCTCCTTGCTGTTCGGTGTCAGAATATGAAGCGCTTCAACCGTGGGTTCAGGTGAAATTTCACCTTGCGATCGTTTCTTTTTCTGCTCTTGTCTTTGGGATGTTGTTGAGCGCTGCCTCATAGTCAGGGACTCACAAACCCGTCGCTTGAATTCTCGCAGTGTTTTGGGGGCCTTTGGTGCTTTCTCGATATGTCCCAGCAGCGCAAATGCATTGATGATGGATAGATCCAGAAGCCATGTAAAAATGCTCATCGAGAGACGCATTTATTTCCGCCGAGTAGGATTGGTTGAGCGGAGCTGGTCAACCCGATCAACACCGTTCATGCCAATGTTATAGGCAGCAACTGGAGTAGGAGCCATAAATGTTGTCCGGTACATTACCTCGTTTCCAGTCCAACGCCGTATCGGGTACAATCCGTTACAGCATTCAATGGCTTCGGGGTTGTCTCCATCTAGGACTCGAGCACTTGGGGTTCTTGCTAAGTCGTTTGTATAGAAGATAACAGGCTGTTTGTCGTGAAACACGATGAATCCTGCACGGTCCGCGAACTGGATCGGTGGTGAATATGCCGTCTGAAGGTGCTTGGGAAGCTTTTTTTTGCATTCTTTTATGGGCGGCGCGGGCTTCTTTGGAGTCCATTTCACTGTCGACAGCTGCGATCAACTCCCAAGAGCCCCTAGGCATTTGGCCAACACGTTTCATCGAATCTTTGACTGCAGCGTGATTCAATCGCCCAACCCAATCCAGTCGAGCGGTCCCAAGCATGCGTACTTCACCATCCGACATTTCAAATACTGCTCTGGCGAGAGCGTGACGCGTGTAAAAATTGTCACATACCAAGAGGCGTTTTCCCGACGTGGATTGGTGAAGCTTCGTTTGGTGAGCGATCGTTGCTACCCACAGGGCCGCGGCAGCTTTGGGGTCAATCGGGATTTCGTGTCGGTTGAGTGTAACGTGAAGAGGATGGCGTAGACTTGGAAACAGCTGCGTGTATCTTTGTGCCGCTGTAGTTGGCATCGTATTGCCAGACCCATTATCCCAGAACGAGTGTACGTATAGGGATTCGCAGCCCACTACAGCGTAGAACCGAATTGCAAACTTGTCGGGCTTCAACGGCATAAAGGATCTTGCCAGCGTTCTCGTTTTAGTTCGAACTCCAATTTCATCAATACTACTGATCCCAAATGACACAGCAATAGATGCAAACTTCCGCTGAAAATGTTGCAGAAGAAGCCTGCTGTGGCGGAGTGGATCTTGCCTAGCCTTCGATTCATTCTCTGGGCTTTGTGTCTCTTGTAAATTCGCGCCTTCCTCGGTGCTTGCCAAATCCCCGCTCTTCTCGGTTTCGATGACTTCCATTGTCACGCTATCGGTATCGTTGCGATAGTCTCTGTCGACAATAGCAGCAGCAACATTTGCAGCAACTGCTGTCTCTGCTGCTTCTGCTACTGCCGCCTCTGCTGCTGCCGCTGCCTCCGCGGCTGTAGATGCTAGCTCTGCTGTTGAATGCGGCGGAGGCCTCCGCCGCATTCGCCGCTGCCTCCCGTGCTGCACTAGCTCTAGTTGCTGCGGCCGCCACCTCCTCAGCGTCTGAGATGTCCGCTGTGTCTTCAAGGCCTTTGTACGAATCATACGGCGGGTGTAGTTGGAAGGAGCCCCGAATTACTTGGAAGCGGGTTCTGCTCATTGTTGCTTTGAAGTCCGTGTGGCCTTGAAACGTTTTATCGGACCAAAACTCCTTGATGTCTGTTATCGGCACTAGACTCATCGCCATCTCCAGTCCAATGTACGCGTCGATCTCACTTATAGTGGCAGGAGCTTCCCCTTTGGCCATCGGAACGGTGTTTGTCCAGGTCCGCATGTTGTTTTCAGCTTTTCAGTAACAAATAGTCCGAACAATCCTCGCTCGGCATGACGATTATACGCCTGCTGAGAGGCTTCACGTTTACGCAGATGTAGCCCGCTACCGCTTTTCAGGCTAGCGATGTAGTTGCGCCCCGCTGTTGTCGGAGCTATAGCCTTGTCGTCATCGTCGTCGACCACTTCCCAGCCTTCATGATTCCATTCCCCAAGAAGGATGTCAACCTCCATCGTCAAATTTTGCTGTTTGTTGTTTGGTGGACTCCCCGTCACCAATTGTTATTACCGTTACGTGTGTTATCATACTTTAATGGACCCAATTGAACTCAACGGAAATCACTTCTCAGAGTGCATTTATACCTAAATGTTGAGCCAAAAACAATTGGGTATCATCGGTTATAACTTTACAAAGCGATTCTACACAACTTGTACTGTACGACGACCCAGCAGCGTCTTGATGTTGTTGGCTGCAAGCTAGGCGACGGCGGCTCGTGGTTGGAGTAGGTTCAAGTCGGTGTGCAGGTGTTTGTACTGGCGGAATGCTATCGGGCGTGATGCGTCCCGCATCATACTTCACAGCTTTTGCACCACCAAGGCGCGCTCATGCACAGCATTTTCAAGTTTTAGCAAATGGATGGGGAAGTAGCCGTAGCTATTCAAGGCGGTCTACGAGACGTGATTGTATTAGGTGATACTACTAAGTAGTAAGAGGTAAATAACTACAGCCTTCTCACAGCACCCTTAAATATCTTTCCGAGCCGGTACTAGGCGTAGATGCACTAGACATGAATAATGAAACACGAAACTGATGAAGACCCACGGTCGAGCGGATGCTGTCGGACAATACCAGGAGAATCCGATGCGGGGTATCTTGGATTCCTCAGACACAACAACCCGATACACGGTATTTTGCCGTGCGCAGCCGCGAAGAAGTTCGACTCGATGGTTGTGGTAGTAGACGTAGCGACGCGACCTGGGCTCTCGGCGGTGAATTGACAACTGGATCATGTTTTTTGGCGGCCGCAGGCAAAGCAAAGAAAATGGGTAGCAATGTCCTTTTTTCTTGCCCAAAAACATACCCATTTTGAGGGAAGGGGGGGGGCAACCATACATCAAGCGTAATGTATGTTATATTGTAAGATGTGCAAACGGAAGGCTACATCCGTCCTCCTTACCATACAAATATTCAATATATGTATGGCTGCCACCCCACCTTCCACCTATGACGTCACATAATGACGTCATGAATTTTACGAGCCGTAATTACGCGTTCACGTCGCCCCTCCTTTCGTTATACAAAAACAAAGATTGATCGAAACGTTTCACACTTGTAAAATACCCCGGTCCCCACAGACAACTCAGTTTTCATTCGGCAACTCGAAGGTACCGTCGTGAAAGCTATCATCATTTTTTGTTTCGGCACGCTTTGTTCACTATTCATGCTACCAGCACTAGACAAGGAGCTGGCCAAGCGGAGGAAGGCATCTGGAGAGATCAAGCACAGCCCTGCTCGCATCAATCGGGCCAGCAGCACGGCTGATGGGCACCCGAGCGAGGCGGCAGAGCCAAAGGCAGACAACGCGCGTAGCCGTCGGGTTGAAGCCACCGACCGTCAGGCTGTCATTCAATATCAACACAGCGCGGTCTCTTCACGACAAGAGCCATCCACAACTCACCAAAACCAAGCAAGCGACCAGCAAGCTGCTGGGCTTGATGTACAAGAGAGCCAAGTCGTGGCGTGGACCTATCCTGATGGCTACTTGTCCGAGCTGTCTAGTCCGGCTACTCCCACAACACCGCGACCAGAATACCCCCGACTTCAGCTGGAGCAGGTTGTCTGAGCCGGCAAACCCGCTGCTTCGCCAGCTTCGGTTCACGATACCCGCGTGGCGGCTTGGGTTGTATGTACCCGACGCTACCGGTTACGTCCCGCCGAATACTCGTCGGTATCCTCTTTACGTGTTTCCGGTCCGGCTTCTTGAAGACACATGCACGCGAGCCCGGCGGTATCTAAGTCGGCGATTTGTCAAGCTAATCGCGGTGAATCCCCAACGGCTTTTGGTGGAGATCATCTCCATCAACAGGTTCGTTACGAGGAAGAAAATCCCAACTGGACCGCTGCCAAATATGTGGTCACTATCGTCGGCGTGGGACGGACTGGTTTCGGCAATCATAGCGCGTAACGGAGTCACTGGCATCGACTGGTTTGCTGCTTTTCAACACCGTTACTCCGAGTTTCGGACGTGCCATTGGCTTGGTGTGAAGTGGCGTCTCCACGAGTTGTGCGCGGAGCAAGACCTTGGGTGCCCTATCCCAAAGCGGAATTGTCCGTTTTGTTACGACAATCGGCAAGCGATGTTGGCAGAAACGGAGGACACACCAAGATTTACCGACGCGCATCAACAGGCGCTACTTCGGTTTGAAGAGAAGGAGGAAGAAGATCGGGAGAACAAACGCCAACATAGATAACTTTCAACTGCCTATAACTTGAATTTGTCAATAAATTTGAAATGCTTTGCTTCTCGTAATCGATGTATTATCCAACTCCAAATGTACTGCATGCCTTGTCTTCTGCAAGCGGCTTACAAGTTCGACACGCTACATCACACCACGTCAGGAAGGCTGCTCGTGGTAAGCGACAATTTTCACACTCATCACGCGCTTGCTAGAGCTGTATTTGAAATGACGGATGGAGAAGTACGCATGTTTGGGCGGCTCTGTAAGATTGGGTTGGGGGATTGAAGCACGGTGAAGTCGCAGACACAGTGAAACGTGTTGCAAAAATGCCTAGAGGATGTTGGGAGTTGATCGCAGCTGTGGACAGTGAATTGGACTCGAAGCAAGCGCGCGCTGCTCATGCAAGGAGGCAAAAACAGCTTCCCGAACACCTCCAGACAGCATATGCACCTCCGATTATGTTCGCGGAGCGTGCAGGATTCGTTGTTTTCAACGCCAACAGCCTGTTATCTTCTACTTAGCAAGAACTTCAAGTGCCCGTGTCCTAGGTGGGGACAACAGCCAAGCTATCGAGTGCTGTAATGGACTGTACCTAATACTGTCGCCGAGCTGCATCGTGTACAACACCTACACGGGAAACGACCCCACCACCACCAAATAGCCGGTCAACCGCTCATTGTAGCCCAAAGCCTCTGCCTCCGCCGAGCTACAGCCGGTGATGACTGCAGTGGGCGCAAGTACCAGCACGTCGCGAAATTAGGAAAATTTGATGCTTCGTTGGCACATATCACTATCGCCGCTGCACTTACATCAAGCAACAACAGCCGTAATTTGCTAAACAAAATAGGCTTAAGGGCAGTCTAATTGTTCATGTGGTTGGCGTAAAATGCTACCTCAATCAGGCGTACAGTACTGTACTGATGAAATCCGATACACTAACAGGTCTCGTTAGACCTCTTGGTGTAACAAATCTCCCGAAATGGATCATAGCAAAAAGTTTTGGCCAGTGAACTGTCGAGCCGTACTTCTCCTACAGGTCTCAATGGACCTCCTAGTGTACGGGTACTGAAAGAGTTAAGCATAAATCAGAACCGGATTTGCCTTGTACATCGCAAGCGCTTCCTCCCTCGACTGGAACGGGAACTACATTGGCCCTACGGCGTAGAGAGGTTAGCGGTAGCATATCTAGTGTTGGTTGAAAGACTGGAGTAATATATTGGCCAGATCCAAAACCTTCCTAGTGAACTACCTTCAAGTGCAGATCCAAGATCCACCGGAGTTATCTGTTTGGCCGGTGTGTCCTTCGCTTCTCAACTGTCAACGACACCGTCATTGGAGGCGGCAAACACGACTAAGGAAGACCTGCAAAGGCAACGAAAAGGACAACAACCCCGAAAGGCAACAACCCGGCCGGACCCAGATCCAGGCCGCCAGATCCAAGTACAAGACTACTGGATTTGGAGTACTACTGCGAGCAGAGTGAAGATTTCCACGCTGCTCCACCCGCATCCCCGCGTCTCGCCCAGACAGTTCTGTCTTCAAGGCTCGGACGCTTCAGCAGACACCAGAGGAGCAGATCCAGCCCTACCGACGGGTACACAAGGTGACCAGTTCAGCACACAGATCACGGATCATCGGGGGACCCCCTCCGTAAGTCGGTGTTCGGGCCCAGTTGGGAAGTTGGATCGGCGATCTTGTAAATTTTGCTGATCCCGCTACACCACAATGGTGCGCGTGCCCGGATCTTCTGGTGACTCAGGATTTCACCGTGAGTCCCAAGAAGAAGTTTGAGTGAAGAAGGAACAAGGGGATCATGCGTCATCGGAGTTGGGATCGACGACGACGCTGCTGAATGAAACTAGATCCACGGATCAGCAGAGTGCAAGGAGGATCTCTGTCGGCGGAACCGAGGCAGATCCAGGATTGGATCTAGAAAACAAACCTCAACCTCCTCCGCAGGTCCCCTCGGGGACCCCGGTGGATCGCGACGCGAGTCAAGATCCACCAACAAAACAAACCAAGGCTATCAAGGATCGGTATGTATTTGCTGATTAATCAGTTAAACCAGATGCCGGCTTCTTCTCCTTCGACAAAACCAAGCCGATGGCACGAGTGAAGATGAAGGCTTCGGATCCGGAAGACAAGGATACAAAGATACCTGCCCAGGATGAATCCGAAGTAGGGTGGATCCGCTACCACGAGAAGCAGCTACGTGGCTTCCTGACCCTCGATCCCATTATGCAGCAGTTCGGTGTGAAGCAGATCGGAGACCTGCAAGGACCCCTGACACTTCCGGCAGCCGTTAAGCGTCCAGGAATCTTGCCCGAGATGGAACGCCTGATGCAGCTGCTGAGGGATGCCGGTCTTGTGGCTGGAGCGTTCGACGCGTCAGTGATGTACGAGATCGATCCAATCCAACTCCGTGCCACGACGGAGATGCTGTTCAACCGGCTGAAGGTGTTGGTAGGCGAGATCCAGCCGAAGTCGGATCCCGCAATCCCGGATCCAAGATCGCCACAAGAGGGATCCACAGGATGTCGGACGTCGTCACCTTACGTGTCGGCTGCAGAGCTTGGGTCGGACACATCTTCGGAGCCGCAGCGCGTGTCACTTGGACCATCAGGAGCCTCGATGTTACGCGCCCGAGCCCAGATCCAGCGTGAAGCGAGTCCTCAGCCCCGATCCCAGACTCGATCCAAGAAGCAGTCAGCTCCGTCAGTGGATCCAACAGCGACAGCATCAGGATCCGACATATCGACTGGCAGGCTGGAGTCGTTCTTCCAGGCAGCTATGAGCAGATTCTTGAAGGAGCAGGCAGATTTGACCCAAACACCGGCACCGGAAGCGGTTCAGAATCACGGATCCCAAGATGTCGAGATGGAGTCCACTGGGTCGTCGGATCCGGATCCACACTGGGAGTTCGACCCTGACGACATTGACTTCCCGGCCCCAGCACGCGCTACAGTAGCCACCACCGCGACCGGATCCACAGGTTCAGCCCTGATCCAACGAGTCCGGATCTCAGCGGTCTCGGATCTGAAGGAGTTCTCTGGCAAGGACCAAGACGAGGATAGAGCGAGTGCTTGGGTCAGTAAGGTGAAGTCTGCGTTCCTCCGCGACCAAGCACCCGACGAAGAGGAGTGCCTGACCTTCGCGGATCTGCTGTCTGGATCGGCGAGGAACTGGTACCGCCAACTACCTCGATCCACACGCAATAAGTGGCCCGATCTGCTTCGCAGTTTCCAGACCCAATACTGTGGATTGAGTATCTCCGTTGCCCGCCAGTACTACCATGCCCGCAAGCGCTCTGACGAGTCTCGGCTAGATTATCTCTACCGCCTTAACGTTGCCGGACTCCGTGCTCGACTCAAGATCAAAGACGCTGGATCCAAGGAGAAGCGCGAGCATGTGGACCATTTCATTGAAACGCTGGGCGATCAGGATCTGGCGGATCGGCTGACAATGCTCCGACTGCCGGATGCTGACGAGCTGGAGGAAGTCCTTCGTGCCCTGGATCGGGCGAAGAATCGACAGAAGAAGTCCGCGTATGGATCCAACAAGTACCGGCAAAAGGCACCAGCGACGCCTGCGCCGGCCGCTCCAGCCAAACATGTGCGTGCGATCCAGATCCAACCTGACTCGGGATCCGAGTCTGGATCCAGCGATGGATCGGACTCCGAGAGCGACGAATACCGCAGGATCTATTTGTCTGCCTCCCACGACCATGCGAAACCAGTCGAGGAAGAGCAGAAAGCCCTGGATCGGAACCCTCTAGACCGGCAGCAGCAAGATCCAACCTCCCGCGAACAGAGACCCAAGCTCCACGCTGACGGATCCGAGCGAAGCCGCTGTACACACTGCGGGTCCAAGAAGCACTCGCATCTCGGCTGCTGGAAGCGGTTGACGTGTGAGACGTGCGGAAAGAAGGGTCATCCAGGTGACCACTGCCTCTTCGTGTGTAGTGGGTGTGGTGAACTCCATGACGTGGGCCGGTGCCCGGTGGAAGAGTTCTACAACCAGATCCGCCAGTGGTTCAATCCCGCCAAGCATGCGGGGATGCTGCCAGAAATGGCGGAGAAGATGTTAAACTAGGATAGATATTTACTATTTTCGCCTTCACGAATTTTGCGCCCTCTATTCGTCCCATAAATCGTCTTGGCTAAATAAAGAAGTCGTTGCGCAAAAACTATGCATCTCGTGCTTTGCCGACCACAAGCCAGTACCTTCCCCACAGACACCTGCCCACGGACGCCAATGACGGCCGAACTAGCCACGCTATCCGAGCTCTGCGACGCTGTCGTGACGATCAAGATCGGCGAGCCGCTGACAGACTGCAGGATTGTATATAAAGCCTCCATCGAGATCTCCGTTTCGGTGCGTGAGGGCTATACTGTCCTGAAGGAGAGGCTAAAGCGTTTGATTGTCGACGACACCGCTGTAATATGGCCTGCCGACGCTGCTATCTACGTCAAGTCGACGGTAAATGCGCGCCAACACGAGTACAAGCGCTTACCGGAGGACGAGCAAGGGTTTATCGGGTTTTTTGAAGACGGTGTGGACGAGATTTAGGCGCCAAGGCAAGCGCATTCCTCTCTTCCAATATGCCAATAGGGTAAAACAGACTAATCCTATCCACAGAGCTACTGCGAGTCGTGTTGCGCAAGCTACAAAGAGTATCAGCGAGCTACTGCAGTCGCAAAATAGAGAAGCGCCAGGACCAGCTTCGGTCGAATATTGGGCGACTGTACAAGCGCGCCAGCCTAAGGGAGCCCCAGTTGTCCAGCCCGACAATGAGACGTTTCGACGACTACACTACGTTGATAGACTAGCTGAACAACAACGCGAAGAGCTTACAGCGGAAAGCAACAAACCTACGCGACGCATCCATATCCATCTAAATGGAGTTGCCGTACCAATCGACATCAATATTCAAGAGCTGCGTGATGTTCCCGGGCTACCCGGATACGACTTGCGCCCCATTTCGTGCCCGAATTATTCCCCCAACGGCAGAGCCACACGACCTTGCTGATGTCGACCATGAGGAAGAAAAGGACGGCAAAGACGTAGAGAACCACGAAGAAGATGAAGAAGAAAACAGCGAGCAACAACAAGGTGGAAGAAAGCGAAAGCGAAGCCGACGAGAAGTCGGTGCCGAAGACAAACAAGACGATGATAATCGAGAGCACGACGAAGCTGTAGTTTAGATTAAATCTGTCGATCTATCTACAAATACATACTCTACTAAGCTAGAAGAATATCCACACTTTCGATAAAGATTTTTCCTATGGAATCATTAGTACGAGTGCATTCTCTTAATGCAACCTCCATAACCGCTTCTGGATTAACTCGGAATGCCATATTGGCATGGTGAATTATCCAACGCTTTAGCAATGCAAAAGAAACTTCAATTGGGTTCAGTTGTGGGCAATATGGAGGAAAGAAAAAAAGCAGAGGACCGGTTGAGTGCACAAGCTCTTCTAGCTCTCGATACATATGTATCTTTGCATTGTCGAGAATCACAATGCTTCTCGAAAGCGGCCACGGATTTAATAGCCGCGCGAATTTTTCTCTAAAAGCTTTGTGAAACTCTGTGAGTGAAAACGTTCCTCTAGTCATTTCCAATGCAAGAAAACAGAAGTGTCCATCGCAGCTAAGACAGATACCCGCTCGCCTCTTTTAAAAGGTAGGTCAACTACAGCAGGCGTACCCCTCGGCGACCATGCGTGTCGACGCATACAATCGCGTCCAGCCCCAGCCTTGGCTATCTCGTCCAAAAAGACAAGTTGCTCTGGGCCAGATTAAAAAGGTAGCAGCTTATTGTAATAGACCGCAATCTCGGCAGGAGCCGGCTCCCTTGCACGCTTACTCAGAATTTTCCGAGTAAGACAGAGATCAAAGCGGAGCGCACGTCAAATAGTTGCCTCGCAGTGTAGGAAATGGAGCTTTAAGTGCACTGCGCAGCTCACCGATGTAGAAGCATGGGTGCGACTCAGCATATTGGCCAACACAACGACACACCTCTGGTGGCCATCGTGATGTACGCTGCTTCCTCCCAACTCCCTCAACGTTCCCTCTACTTTGAAACCAACCATACCATCTCTGCACGGAGCGCACTGACACGCTCAGAACACTGGCCACGTTGGCCATTTCTACGTCGTAGACATGAACGAGGGTGACAGCACGCCAACGAAGGTCGCTTGATTTCGTCATCGTTCGCCAGCACAGAGATGATATGGTGACTGAAAATACTGTAACGAATGGCGGGGGCTGCAGCCGCCATTCGTTAAAAGAGCTCGATAAATCGTCAGCTATCTTTCTACACGTTTTTCAATTCGCTAAACCTGTTCAAACTGTTATTCGCTCTCTGATTATTCGTGTTGAGCATTGGCATAAACCGTCACGAAATCGCTAGTCCACGCCAAAATGCGTGAAATCCACAATAACTTACTGTGTTTTTACTTGTATTATACAAAACACAAGTATAACGATCATACCAAACACGTGACATTATTAACCCCTCTAGCCCCGCGATTTTGGGCAAAAGTTACCCTGTATTCTACAGGATAAGGACATGACTTGATTTTACTATTGCGGAGGTTTTGCAAGGATGGTGAAACTCACAATCAATTCTTGTTGTCTACAGTGTGCTGTACAGGGTATCACTGGTAGCTGTCTTGTGATACCCTGTATTCTCCGTATCCAAATTATAGGTTTGTAGAGAAAAATGTCAAAATTTAACAATTACCATCACTCACAAACTATCTGCATTCATTCTTGATTATTGCCTGCATCACTGGGAACACTGTTCGACTTTCGTGCACTAGACGAACTGACACTTGAGCTTGAGCTGCCGTCGCTATCACTGGAGTCGTCGGCAGCTCAGCTGGCTTGTTGTACGGCACGTCCTTTTGCAGTGCGCAGTCTGATCGCCTTGAGTCCTGGAGGAATATTGTCACCACCACGCCAAAGGTCATGCCAAATTTGGCTGCAGGTCGCAGAGTTTTTCGGCGCGCTTGGATCGTGCTGACGAACCTTTTGGCAGAGGTAAACCTTACCTTTGGCGCATGCAGCGTCTTCCGCTGCCCCTTTTGACCTTGCCTCGGTACACTCAACGCAGTAGAGAGTCGTCTCCCACGGATTCATCCCTGGTCGAAGGAGTGAACACACCTTGCAACCATACTGACGACACTTCCTTGTCTCTTTGCCATTCTTCCCCCGCGTGACGCGGTAGATGTCCACTTGCTTTGTCGTGTGACATCCTGGTAGCGTGTAGCGCGGTGTTGGCGACGGCGGTACTGGCGTGTCCACCAGCGCTCGGACAGACAAGTCACCTTCGAAGTCCGCGGCCCCCACTCCCAGCAGCGCCGTCTGCATCAATCGCATGAACTCGGCATGAGTCGGTGGAGCTTTGCCGGGTGCACGCTCAGCTTGGACACGTCGATAAATGATGTAAGCGTTGACCAACGCCATATCAACCAGCCCGAGAAAAATCGTGAGATAATACTTCCTCATTTTCATGGTTCGCTGTAGAATACAGAATAACAATCGTTTGTCAGCAACACAATCTGGGGAAGTACAGGATAACAAAGATAATGCAAAACCGACCTGAATTGAATATCGCTGAAGCCGTAGTTGATCGTGTATGTCCGCGCCGCCCATCCCGTCTTGGTAGCCCTTCACAAGCTGTGGCGCAGAAACGTCGACAACTTCAGCGCCTGCACGCCTTGACAATCTCGTCGGTCGTGTGCCGCAGCCCGTGGCGATGAAGTGCACCGGTCGATTGTCCATCCAGGACACGGCTAACATGACGGACTCTGTTTTCGAACGCGCAATTCGGTAAGACCCACGTGCCATGGACTTTGGCCGCTTCGCTTGTTTGTAAGGGATCGTCTTGCAGTATCCTCGTCGATTGGTCTGGATCGTGCCGACATGGTACAGCGTAGGCTCGACCGGCGAGTCGGACGCCACGGCGGTCACCGTTGCCGCCCCCGGGGGTGTCTGTGCTTCGCGTTCAGTGGCTTCCGTAGCTTGGCGTTTGGTAGGAGGGGCCTCGTCGTACAGAACTGACGTAGCGTTAGAAAACCAGCAAAGCTATTATTGTAACTTGCCTCGTACCGTGGACTGGTAGATGCTTCCAGACTTCATCTGCTCCGTCAAAATAGTCGACAAGGGGTTTTGCATTCGGTCGTTTTTCCCACCCTGCACGTGTGTAGAAGCGACTTTCGTTGGAGTGACCCTTCGGCCGCTCAAACCGCCACCCAAGCTTTTTTAGTTTTGTCCACAGCTTGGACCATGTGAGAGGCTTGATGTGCTTACGTTTACCCATCACGTGTCCGCCTTCACTTGCCTTCCATCCGTCCGGTTCGCGAATGGCGCGAATGCTGGGCGCGCGCAAATTCCTTAAATCTCAAAAAACCTGGGCCACGAATTATACCCCCCGAGCTTTGCAACAACCTTGCTTATCTTGTGATCGGTTTAAATCACTTGGCATTTGTACAGTTTCATTTGATTAAAGTATACCTGATTTCTTATCCTGTATTATACAGGATAAGAAAAGTGCTTACCCTGTAGAATACAGGAAGCGGGGCTAGAGGGGTTAAAGTTCTAGACAAAATAATCTGATGACAAAAAATAGGCATTTTGAGTACAGAGTAATGACAAAAAATGCATTTTCGCTGGTAGCCAATGACAGCATTTTCGCAGTTTCTTGCGAGTGTGTTTTTTGTCATCTACGGTACTATATCGACTTGATAAGGGTACATTTAAGAAAGAAAGGCTCGTTGGAGCAAAACCGGCTATAAAATCATTGGTATCGATGGTTATCGAGTCTAAATACGGTCAAATAATGGTCATACGTTGCCGCTGCCCTTGAATGGCACTCCATTCAATAGCGAAGCGGTCCGAAATCGACGTGATTGTCGGAAACTCCGGTCCATTTGACGCTCGTATGTTCGTGACGGTTTGACCACGCTCCCAGTTAGACCACCTTTTGAACTTTAGTCGCATTGCGTCAGCTGTATCTTCCAACCTTTCTCCCATTCTATGCTGCGCTGCTGCTTTCAAATCATTGGTAGCAGCCTGAATTAGTTGTTGACGAGTAATGAGGCTAGCGCGTGTCTGACTGTGCAGTCGCTTTGTGACTTGTTGCCTTCGTTGTTTATCTCGTTTCGCCACTGTTCTTATCGCTTCCAGTATTTGCCGGAGTATCCCATCCCAGTGTTGTACTCCACTAGTTTGACCAATCCCTCTTTCTGCCATCTCCGTTAGTAAATCAAGAAGCACTTTGTCGGGGTACGTCGATCGGATCGGGTACGCCGGTCGTCGCTGGTTCTTCTTGCG
>JAIKVJ010001087.1:0-25741 GCA_024679225.1 Phytophthora pisi
CACCAGAGGGGCCTCATATAAACAGGTTTGACTGTATACCGACTTCAATTGAAAAACCTCAGGAAGCAGTGAAGAAAAACGGCAGGTTCGGTTTTTTCATGTTCGTTTGGCATGCCTGTCCTTGGGTACGCTAGTGGCGTGTTCACGCAAAACCTCCCGAGTTCGTGCTCTAACTGGCTGAAAAGGCCACCAGGATGCGTACTTTCCCTTCTTGAACAGCCGCACCCGATCCAATGCACGAAGAGCCGCTTACGGCTCAGGCAACGGAGAGGATGCGCTCCTCCTTGTGCGCGGTAGCTTCTGACTAGCAGTCTTCAATTCACCTGCAAGCACACAAGTTCACTCCAGCACTTGTACAAGCTCCCTGAATTTCCTTTCCTCAACCGCCTTCAATTGTTGCACACTCGGCCGCTGCAGTTCCAATGTATGGCACTCTTGGTTTTCATTAAGGTTTACGACCTGCTAAGTTACACATGCAACCCGTACTCCTGTTGGTCTCAGTGGTATCATGTATCGCCAATCCAGCGAGCTGCAACGTGCTCATACGCCCACGCGCATACTATCAACAACAAGCGTACCACAGTCGTCTCAGACACTGGCTCAACGCGTGCTTTCCCAACCAGTTCTTCGGCGCAGCGCTAGCTTCCCCCCGGCTCAACTGGTGGAGACGGAAGGACCACCTACTCGTCGGGCAAGATATGAGGCGTCTCTGTTGTTCACTACCCATGGGGCCAGCTGGGAACGCGTGCAGACTGTCGAACCATCGCTGACGGCAGCAGCAGGGCTAACAGCGGTGAGCAACTCGGAAGGAACCCCTGCTGAAGTTGAGAGAGCTGTCGAAGGCTATCGCCCAAAGCCTGGATTTGTGCTCGTCCCTCCGACTTCGAATGAACGTTCGTTTATATTCAAGTGGGGGGTACGCGTCCACCCAGCCAATGACACAGCTTTGGTGGGATGGATTTGCTTAGCAGCACACAGTTGCCGAGATGCAGAAGCCATCCAGGTGCGGTACGGTGGGAAGACGTCTCGCGCTACAAAACACTTGAAGGAAGTGCACGGTATCACGTCGGGAAAGACTGCAACCGAGGACACACGCAAACGAACAAGGGATGAAGAAGTAACCAGAATCCTAGCGTCGGCAACGTCGAAGGAGAACTGCCAACGAATCAGTCTGCTACTCCAGACTCTACAAGTCGTGCACAACAATTTGCCGTTCGTTGTCGGGGAATGGGAAGAATCCCAGCTTCTGCGCGCCGTGGTCCCGAAGGAAGAGTTCCGAGCTGTTGTGAACAGGCAGACCATAACGCATGCGGTTGTGGAGCTGTACGCGTCCGGCGTGGTGGAAATGACACACGTCATTCGCGTGAATCGGATCCCTGGTGTGAAATTCTTCACAATGGTGACCGACTTTTGGACCTGTAAAACAACGGGGATGAAGTTCATCGGTCTCCGCCTATACTACATTGACAACGACTGGAAGTTTGGTTCAATTCTCCTTGGGACTCGTCACTTCAAGCCGCTCTACGGTGAACGAGATCAAGGTATTCGGGAACCGTATGCGCGATGGCTTAAGCAGATCCTAGCTGACTTCGGTCTAACAACTGCAGATTTCTTTGGGGCGACGACGGACGGCGGACCCGACGTCAAGTGGATGATGGAGTCTGGATTACGCCTCCAGTGGGAGTGGTGCTGGCCCCATCTTACCAATGCCGCTACGAAGGCAGCTTTTGGCATGACAGGTGATCGAAACCCTGGAATGCGTTCTTTGCTCAGCAAGGTGACAGTCACCATTTATCAGGTTCGGTCGGTGGAGGTGATGGGGAGCCTTTACGCTGAGTTGGTCGACGCTCTTGGGGTCGGCAAGGAAAGGAAACTAATCGACTACAAGCCCCATCGCTTTATGGGGTTAACCCAATTATTTCGCCGTATTGTGAAACACTGGGACGTGCTCGAGTTGTGGTACGAGGAGCGCACAAGGAAGTTCGAGCGAGACGGAAAAGCTCCTGCGAACCCCTTTCCGCTATCCGGCCAGAAGAAGCTCATGGAGCAGCTTTTGTCGCTGCTCGTCCCCATCTCTGCTGTGAACGTCAAGAGCCAAGCCGAAAAGGCCAACCAAGTGGACGTCCTCTTGTCTGTGTACAAGCTGGGTATGAAGACGCTGGCTGTGGACCAACCGCTCGTCAAGTTTGATTCGACAAAAGAGCACGTTGTTCATTATCATCCCACTGGGCTACTGCCGTTAGCGGAGACCACACGGAACCTGCTGAGCCAAGCCTTTCAAACGCGGTTCTTCTCTCGGTACACTTGCCGTGAAGCGATGAAGAAGTGCTCGTTTGTGTGGAAAATGCAGTTGCTGCTGCACCCCCACACAGAAAATATCGACGGCATGCTCATGGGCATAGTGGGTGCTTGTGGAAGACCCCAGTGTCTAAGTGATGGCGTGATTGAGCGCAACAAAAGCGCCGTGAAGCAACTTGTTCTCCAGCGACTCAAGACGATCATGATGTCTCTTCAACCTTCGGAAGCCGAGCCTGCGATGCAAGTACCGGCGGCATTCTATCACAATGGTGGATTTTCAGAGGACCTGTGCGACTTCTTGCCGCTGACGGTGGCCCGGGCACCTGAGCAACCGACTCTACAGATGCTGCTCGAAGGCCGGGTTGATGAGGAGCTGGACCGGTGGTTCAGCGACCCACAACTTTTGGCAGCCACATCAGCGACCGATGTTGAGACTGTTCTCAACTTTTGGAAGCGGATGCTAGAGACTGGTACCTATCGCTGTTTACCTCAAGTCGCGCGTATCGTGTTCGCTGTTCCAGCTTCGTCGGCTCAAATTGAGCGAGATTTCGGGGTCAGCGGAATGATGGTGACATCGCAACGTGCCTCGCTTTCAGGAGCCAACATTGATATGTGCTCTTTCCTGAATCGAAATCGGGGATTTATTGACGTCACGCAGTGCCCCAAGCTCACGCCAGATGAGGCTAAGAACGCTATCCCTTCGAACGTGACGATCGACTTGGAGCCATTGAACCCCATGGCGATGTTTGAAAGTGAGTGGGAAATTGCGCTGTCAAGTGCCTTCTCTCTGTCAACTGAGCTAGCCTAAAGACGCTCAAGTCCTGCTGCATCCCCAACCGAAGGAATGCTAGGTAGCATTGCATGCATAGATTTATATTCTGCTCAACATTGCATGTTGCACACTATCACTTGACAATCAAATAAACAAACTGTGCAACAAACATGGATATCTTCAACTCCTGTGGGCACCGTTTACCATCGAGCCAATTGCTAAAGGAACGCGCAGCTACTCATCATGAAGGAGGTCAACTCGGGCCATGTAATCGGTGACCATGCTAGGATCACGTTACACTATGATGCCGTTGATGTCTCGGGCATTCGTGTCTCGAAAACGCAAAAGACTTCAAATAGTTGCTATATTGGAGGCTACTACTGTATTACTTCTCTACCTGACAACCCTGCTTTTTAACTCTCGAACACGCGCGGCCACACGATCCGACACCGCTGTCTGTGCTATCTTCCTCGCACGCTCGAGTGGTGACTCATTCGGGATCATTACTTTCAATTGCGGAACTTCCGGACGTCTACGACGGCGACATGACTTGCCCGAAGCTTTTTGACTTCCCACTGCCTTGATCCAGTACGCACCCTTGTTGTTGTTACCATTGAAGCCACTCCAATCACCACCCTCAGCGTTGGCGTCAAGTTCGTTGTCCGAAAGCCTAACAGGGGCAGGAACAGAGCGCCATGCTCCATAATCATGGGTGGTGCAGTGCACACCAGCACAGCTTGCTTCGTAGCTAGCTTTCTGGGCTGATGTAGTACTACAGCACATACAATTTGTAGGGTGCGTTCGCTTGGGTAAGCATGCGGCTTTCAAAATCGATCAGCTTTTGCTCAATTGTCTGCATTCCTGTTAATAATGCTTCATTCACCTGTTTCCGTGTGGTACCTTCAACCCGTACTTCCAGATCGCGGATCGCGCGCTGAATTCGATCATCCAAACCCTCAGCGCTAAGTTTTTGCGATAAATGCACCCGCTCCATCTGAGCAGCAAGAGCCTCTTTCACTTCATCCTTGTCAGCTTCTACTAGCTGTTGCGCTTCAACAAGATGCTGGAGGCTTGATACCCGAGTCTCCATTTGAGCAACAGCAGCTAGCACCTGAATGTGCGCTTCGCCCAGGATCTGCACTTTAGCTGCATCAAGTCGGTCATTAACTTTTTTCTCGAGTGATTTCACACTCGCACTGACTTTTTTGCTCATGGAGCGCTCCAAAGTGCTGCATAACTCGATAGTTTTCTTGCCCAACTTTGATTCGAGCGAAGTGACACTCGAATCCGTGTGTGAGGAGGCCGCAGCCAACAATGCTTCAAGTCGTGCTTGCATATGATCCTCGCTAGCCCTCATTCGACTTGTCATTGCGTTTTGCGCTTGGCGTTGAGCGTCGTCGACCCGTTCCAAAGCCGATTAGAGACGCGTGGTGCTCCGCCTTCTCTTCGACGGCTGCGTTAAACGATACCTGCGCCGACCGTAAAGCTTCATGAACACCTTCTTCACAGAGTTCAGCAATCTGTTGCCTTATATTTTCCGGAGCGATCAATTGTGAGTTGGCTACATGAATATCGAGAGCCTCATCCAGACGAGCGCGAGCTTCAACGAGGCTGGCCTCCGCTGAGTCTACGCGATCAGAGCTCGCTTGAACAGCATCACGCACTGTCGGTTGTGCTGCCGCGTGAGACGCTCTAAAACTCTCCTCAAGGCGAAGCTGCATGTTTTGCTCCAACAGAGTTCAGCAATCTGTTGCCTTATATTTTCCGGAGCGATCAATTGTGAGTTGGCTACATGAATATCGAGAGCCTCATCCAGACGAGCGCGAGCTTCAACGAGGCTGGCCTCCGCTGAGTCTACGCGATCAGAGATCGCTTGAACAGCACCACGCACTGTCGATTGTGCTGCCGCGTGAGACGCTCTAAAACTCTCCTCAAGGCGAAGCTGCATGTTTTGCTCCATCAAGGCTGCGGCGTGCTCGAACTCGTATCTTGTGCTTGCAACAATCGGGTCGACGCGATGTTCAACGACAGCTAGCGCTTGTTGCTCGGTGTCATGGCGGATGCTGCAGAGCTCCTCAGGCTTCCCATTGACTTGGACAAAGTCCTCTTGAAGGGTGACTTGACGGCGACGATGAAGGTGAGTCAGCTGGTCCATCGTGCCGGGATGGTGGTCCTCACTATGCTGAGATCCGTCGAAAGGAGCAAGGGCGTACATCGCGGTGAAGGAAGGGTGTGGTTTGATACTCGCAAAAAGCCGCACTGAGTAGTTTCAATAGCAAAGAATTTTATCCAACCACAATGCCAATAAACGAACACATTTGGGCCGTTTCAAGTGGTTCCTTCGCATAGGTACGACGGCAAAGGAACCTGTAAAACCTCGCGAACCAGGTTCTCGAGGTTTTATCGGTTCGCGACAAATCGGGGGAAGTCGTGTTCGTGTTCGGTTCGTTCCAGGCTTGCGTGAAGTTACTGAAAAACCGACTTTTTTACTATTTCTTGTATTGAGTGCCCAGTATGTTAAACAACCCTTTCATTTTTGAAAAGGTCTATGGCGGTTTTCGAGTGCTATTGCTGTCGCGTGATTCGGTCCTCATTAAGAATCCTTTTCAGCGGCGAACGGCACAACATACCTCCGATTTAGAATGCGGCCATGTTGTGCCAATAGTGGCAGCCATAATAAAACCCGGATTTCGATGGAGTTGTACAGATTGGCTCAGGTTGCTCGTTGAGGGTGTTTGTCCACTTCTAACTGCTTCTAAACACTTAATTAGAATTTGTTAGCAATGCCGATGCCATGGCTTATCTAAATTAGAAGTGTGTTAAATATAGTACTCGTAACAAGACTTCTACTAACGTAGTACTTTCTGTCTAGTTCAAATTCAACGTTGCCCGCGAGTACAAGCATAACGTCAAAGGCTGCGGCTTCCACGCTCTGGCCAAAAAGCACAAGATGGTCCGCGACTGGGTTAAAAATCTAGAAAAACTACATTAAGCATCTAAAAACCGCCAAGTGGGTACACGCGGCTTGCCGAATGCCTGGAGCCGGACGCAAGGCGCAGCATCACGACCTCGAGGAACAGCTTCATAGCTGGATTGTCGACCGCAATAACAAGGGATTGAGGGTCAAAGACAAATACATCAGACTCCAAGCGCTGGATATTTACCGCTCGTAGCACAACGATGAGGACGACCCGCACCTGACGTTTGCCGCTTCGTCTGGGTGGCTTGACCGCTTAAAAGATCGATACAACCTCGTGTCGAGGCGCCAGACCACGACGAAGACCCTTCCTAGCGACGCTAAGGAAACTTGCTTGGAGTTCATTGAAAAGGCGCAAAAACTCATCCAAGAGCACAACATACAACCAGGCAATATTATCAACATGGATCAAGTGCCGAGGTACTTTGAAACGGAGCCAAAACACACAATTACAACTCGTGGCAGCCGAGAGGTTCTCCTCAAGAAAGGTGGGAGCAGCCACAAACGGTTCACTGCAACCTTCGCGATTACTGGAGACGGGAAGTTTTTGACGCCTCACGTGCTCTTCTCAAAGCTCAAGCGGAAGCCAGCCGTTCCCAAGGGCATTCTCGTCGATGTGAACGCCACTGGTATGTGGAATGACGCAATCCTCCTCGATCACGCAAAAACGGTCATTTGCAGCAGAAAAGAAACCCAATTTTACCGTCAGCCCGTTTTGTACATTATCGACTCGTACGCTTGCCATGTCACGCTTTTTAACGAGAAGTTGCTCCAGAGCTACAATATTTTCGTTCTCCTGGTACCGCCAAACCTTACCAATTTACTGCAACCGCTGGACGTGGCAGTCAATCGAAGTACGAACTTTTCAAGTTTTTCTACGGTGACAAGTTCGGCAAGTACACGGGTCAAGCTCTTAAGGACAAGAGTCTTCAGACGAAGGCGGGGAACCCGAAAGTACCGCACTACTCAGTGGTCTCGCAGTGGGTGCTGGACTGGATCGCCACCAAGGACCCGAAAGAGATCAAGAAGGCGTTTAGGCTATTTGGGCTTGTCGCGGGATCTTCATTTGACAAGACCTCCCTGTATCCTCCGCTGCGCGAGCTTATCTCTTCTAGTATCGACATGCATGAGTGGCATCTGCGGTACCAACACTTGGTCGGCGACGACGAAGAAGATGAGAGGAAGCAGATATGCCTTCAACCGCCAGCCTGGTACCTGCCCGAAGACACTCACTCAATCGATTCGACAAGTGGGCGACTCCAAGGCGGTAAGTGAACTGCAACAGTTTATTCCTTAAACGCATGTGGAACTAAAAGAGTACAACTTATTATTTTAATAGCTATTAAAATAGCTAGTAACGTATAACCGTAGTAGTAATACGTGCATAAATGGTGTACAAGTGATATATCACTAAAAAAACGTAAATTACGGTCCGCAGTTCACAGCTGTGCTTGGGCGGAGCTTTACTGTAACTGGTGAAACCGGGTACTTTTGTTTCCGAAATAGGTATTAATACTTGGTAACTTAAATAATTATGTCTAAAAGTTACATCTAGTACTCTGTTGTTGGTTTAACTCTAGAAATTACGACTAAAAGCTACGAATTGTTATTGCTACAGTTCAGTATTGTTTGCTAATCGAACTAACATCATTAAAGCTACGGTGTTACATGTATTAAGGCAAATCAACAGTTTAATGTCCATCCGGCAAGGCATGCAGAAAAATTACTTGCTTTTTAAGGTTTTTGTCAAGGATTCCACGACCAAACTAAGTATGATACGCATCCGCTGAAGCATACTTTACTGCTAAGTGATGCTTGCCAATATCTCGTGCTTACACGTATGTTACTGTGCAAACCGAGCTACGTAAGCTGGCTCATTTCTCTGCATATTCTCTGATGGGCATGTTCAAAGGTAGTACAGTACATGTACATGGAACGGAGAGTGTTTCTGCCTTCAACTGCAAATTTTTGATACATGTTCGGATATCTTTACACACTTCCTTAGCAAACTAGTTCTCAGTATATTATTCTGCATTCACGATCCTGCGTTCATGATTAAGTAACTACCGGTAACACCAGCAAATGCCGCTCCTTTTGCGAAGTTTTT
This sequence comes from Phytophthora pisi, assembly GCA_024679225.1. Lineage (NCBI taxonomy): Eukaryota > Oomycota > Peronosporomycetes > Peronosporales > Peronosporaceae > Phytophthora > Phytophthora pisi. Next base: position 8,155 of record JAIKVJ010001087.1, read on the forward strand.
GACCCCTGGCCACATGATCACTACAGTGCCGGTAGTTAAATGAACGATACAACTGAGCTTAATACTTTTAGTAGATGTAACCGGCATTCTGACCCATCGCAATCCTATAAGTGGTGTCCCCAAACGTGTTGGCCCTGATGTCGTCTCAAACCGCGAACAGATGCAAATTTATTACAGCATTGGCAGCTATACCTTGCTCAGATTTTCCCAAGCGGTAATTACTTTACTTTAGAGTACGCTTTCTACATTTAGTGTATCGCCATGTTTTCGTATTGCACCTTTTTCTCGTGGCATTGGGGAAGTGCAATGCACAAAAGTACACGCAGCGGTGATCACCTTAAGCACCCTTTGATCCAGCAGCTGAGATAACTTAGAATGCTATACGTTAAAATCAAACATTTCCACAACAGCATGAACATGTTGGGTACCGGTAGCTGCATCCGAATACCTAATTGCTTAAAATATTATTTCAAATTCAAGATATGTTGCTCCTGCACTTGTGAGTTAATTTCTCTACGCGCAAAATTCCTACAAAGTAGCTTCGCTCAGCGCCACTAATCGTTTATCTTCATCAATTGCGTCTTGTGGTAGTTTGGACCAGGCCGTGACATCTCCAGTAAACTTTTCGAATGCAAGAATGGTATGTCCAGAAGTAACGCGAGAAACTAAGAAATAGTTTTGCTGCGGCTTGTTTGCGATTGCCACACTCGACCTCCAAGAAACGACAACCAGTGAAAGCAGAGTCTCCTCTTGCACTTCGTATGCGATCCAACCGCAAACACGAAAGGAAATCACTGTTTAACTTGACCACTCCCGAATGCTCCCCCGTACCGTGCCTGCATCTCCTCCGCTTGCCCCTAGTTTCCCTTTATTTTCATTAATTCAAGTACACTTTTGTTGCTGTTGCCAGCGACCTGTGTACTCTCCCGGAGCAAGTGCTCCGGGTAGCCAATCTCCACTACGTAGACACTATTATATGATTCATAACTTAGTATCTGTGACCAGACTGACTGCAATGGTGCCGGATTGAACGAGTCGTTCAGAACAACACACGACAGCAAAATGCTGATACGGAATTCATTGTCTTCTCTCTTATCGCTACGGTACCATAGTCGCTTAGAAGTCTTGGTCCGAGTCCGAGTTTGTCTCGGAGCCCGAGCCTCCCGAGCCTGAACCAGAGCCCGATCCTGAGCCAGCCTCCGAGCCCGAGTCATCGTCGTTGTCAATGAGCTCACCAGAATCTGCAAGTGACACCTGGTCGGAGTCCGAGCCGTCCGCGGCAGTACCATTGCCTGCGCCACCAGGAGACACGGCGCCAGTTGCGCTCTCGTCGCTGGAGTCGTCCTCATCGCTGCTGCCACTGCCGCTAATCCCATCGGAGCTGCTGTCCTCGTCGGATCCCGCTTTCTTCTTGCTCACGCCCGCTCGGCTCTTCTGGTTGGAAACGTTCGATTGCCGTGCTTTGCCTCCGCCGCCGCTATGCCTGTTGTTGTTGTTCGACTCCATTGCATCCAGCATTGAGTTCTCGATTTGGTCTTCCTGCTCGCCACGCAGAATGGCGAGCTCGTCGTCCCGGAACTTCTTCTGCAGCTTCTTGAGCGACCTGTCGTTCTCGGCGAGTTTCTTCATTTCTCGGCTGTTGTGTAGATCCAGCTCACGCTGCAGGTAGTCAAGGTTACGGAAGCGCTCGCAGTAGATGGCGTACTGCCGCTCCAGCTCCTTCTCCAGCTTTTCGTACTCGTCCATGAACGCTGGGCGCACGTGCTGCAAGCTCTTGAGCCGCTTCTCGCTGCGCTCGAGGTCGGTCTGCGCCTTCTTGATCTTCGCTGCTAGCGCCTTCTCCTCGGCGTCCAGCTCCACCACCTGGCGCTCCGTCAGCTCGACGTTGTCTTGGAGGTTGACCAAGATTTCCTGGATACTGCGCTCGAGGAACTTCTGCTCGCTCGAGTTCTCGTGGTTGGTGGACAGCGCGTCCAAGAAGCGAATCGCCTGTTGTCGTGCGTCACGGACATCGAGCTCCGTCTCCAGTAGATCGTACAGCTTGGCACCCGACTGCGTGATGTCCGAGGCAAGCTGCCGCGTCGCTTTCGGGTCTTTCACACGCGAGCCCAGCAGCGACTTCACCGAGACATCGTCGTCATCGTCGTCAGGCTCCTGTTGCGTGGCCAGATCGATCCGCGAAGCCTCGTACAGCACCCGCGCCAGCTTGATCAGCTCCTTGACAGCAAACCCGTCGGCTGCGTACAGCCTCTTCGGGTTGAGTCGGATGCGAGCCTTGGCCAGCACTTCCGTTGCCACCTGCGTGAGGAACTCCACGCGGTCGTCCTCCGTGTCGATCTCCTCTGCGATGCTCGAGCTCGGGTCGTACTTCTTGACCATCCAGTAGAGCAGATCCGACACCAGCTCGAAGTTCGGCGTGCGGAAGTTTTCCATCGAAATGGGGCGAGGGTAGCCCAGCGCCCGCATCATCTCCGTCAGGTTGCGCAGCTCGCGGAACGACATCACTTGCTACACGAAGCACTAAATCTCTCGGTAGGTTGCCTTGTCGTGCTCGCTTCGGACTGCTCGGCGGACTTCACCACCCGACGCGTCGTTTCGAGGATCTGAGATCGCGCCAGTCAGACCCCTCAAAAACTTCTGCGCTCATACTTCTCGAACTTCTCTATTCTTGCGCTCGTACCTGGCCAGCATCGTTGCATTGCCAGAGGCTCCCCCTGTGTGTATGTAGAGCAGCTCGCGCTCCTCGCCGCGATCATCAACTGTAGTAGACTTACTGCCCGGTACTAACAGGTCTGATATCGAGGCGGCACTTGATTTGCTACGTTCCAGAACTTCATCCAGTACCGCGTCGCCCGAGAACAACGTGTGCCATGCGAAGGCTCCGTACACGAGGTCGAAGTCCACCTTGGTCTCCTGCAGCACCTCGTGGTAGATGTCGTACAGCGGCCACCACAGTCGCCCAAATCGGCTTTTCCTCTTGGGCGTGATCACCCGCGGCAGCAGCGCCGTCTCCACTTGCAAGGTTGGGTCCTCTCCAATAAGCTGCTGGAACTGCTGGCTCAAGTACGCCGCATCGCCCACACAAGGAACAGCGTACAGCCTGATAGCCGGGTGCAGGTGCTGCGCCAGGTACAGCGCCGTCGTCCCCGTGCCGCAGGGCAGCACAACCGAGAAACGCTTGTCCGGCCACTCCGTCCGGACGTACTCGTTGATCTCCTCAGCCAGCAGCTTCACGCCATCCTGCGCTTCCGGGAACGCCGCCCCTTGCGGGACGTACAGGCTCCTCGTACCCGGCGGAGGGCGCCGGTCTCCATCCACAAACTCGGCAAAGTCTCGCGTCCGGGCCAGTTCGTGGTATGCGTCCGGAGGGAGCTGCACGTGGTCCATGCCCAGACCCCTGGCCAGTACCAGGTTGCCCCCCACCGCCCCACCTCCAAGGTGCAGCTCTCGACTGAAGTACGTAAAGGGGACGCGCCTGGCACTGGCCAGCTGCGCCAAGGCCAGCATGGCGTTGCTCTGCGACCCGCCGAAGCTGAACAAGTGGGCACCCGCGAAGAACTCGTCGCTCTGCTTGACGAACCAGTACATCTTGCGCATCTGTATCACAACCTCCGTTTTAGCTAAAAGTATCCACGCACAGTACGCGCAGCCACCGAGTCCCCACCTTGTTCCCGGCCAAGTGGAACACGTCGTCCCTCTTCACGTGCACGCACTGGCCTCGGAAGTGCACGCGCGTCACGGGCGACGCCCGCCACTGCCACCCGCGCACCATCTCGCTCCTAATTCGGTGTACCTACTTGTAACAGGTGTACCCACCTCAAGATTAATTCGTACTTAGCACGCCCGTTTACACGCCCTTTTACAACGTGACGCCGCTTCTTCCATCGCTGCCGCTGGGGGCGTCAGTTTCCTCTCCGCCGCGCTGCGCCCCCGTCCAGTCCGCCAGGATGCGGCGCCTGAGCTCCAGAGGTGCGCTACGCTCTTGCTGCTGGTTGTGTAGGTCTGTGTCTGTGCGTAGCTCACTGTGTCTGTCTCTGTCTCTCTGTGTGTGCAGGCGGCGGCAAGAACTTCAGCCTCAAGAGCGAGGAGGACGTGGAGGAGCTCATGCAGACGCTGGTGGCGCAGATCCACGCCAAGCTCAAGAGCGAGCTCAACCTGCGCGAGATCTTCATCCCCAACTCCAAGGCCGAGGCGCGCTGCAACATCTTCGTGTCGCACAACTACGCGGCGTGCCCCAAGCTCTGCGTCTTCATGCAGCCGGGCGAAGGTAACAGCAGCAACAGCTAGCTGCAATTTGGATCACCTCGCCTACGTTTCTTCTAGTTTTTTTACATTCTATTAACTATTATATTTTACTTGTCATTTATTTGTTCATGTCGACGTCAGGCATGCAGCCGGGCATGTGGAGCCGGACGATCCACCCCAAGACGGGCTTCCAGGGCTCCATGATCCCGTACTTGAAGACGGCGATCCAGGGCGGATACGGCGTCGTGATCCTGAACCCGAGCACCAACTTCTGCATGGTCAACGGCCACCGAGCCAAGATCCTGCACTCGTCCTCGCCCGAGGCGCACGTCGCGTACGTCTGGAAGAACTACATCGTGCCCAACGCGGCGCAGGAGATCAGCTTCATCGTGCACGACAACGCCGGCATCTTGTTGAAGACCTTTCTGTCCACCTTGAGTGGACACGAGGCGCAGAGGGTCGGAGGCATCGCCTTCATCGAGTCGGCCCACCAGGTCTCGTCGGGTGACAGCAATTCGTTGCGGGACATGCTGCGCGAGAAGGCCGTGAACTTTGAGGCCTCGACGGAGCCCATGTTCACGGTCATTGGGTCCTCCAAGGCGAGACTGGGGTGCACGTCCCTGTCGGTGGGGCGCACGTCGGGTGAGGCAAACAACCGCGAGTGGACGGTTCATTCAGTGCAGACGTCGGCGTTCGTGTTCCTGCAGTCTACCGCCAGCGGGATCGAGGAGTCGCTGCATGCTATCCGCGCGACGTTCCCCAACAAGCTTATCGTGACGGTCAACCGTGCACGATTGACTGGCCAGCCATACAACAACCCGTTCGCTGTGGTGCAGTGTGCGGGACAGAAGAAGGAGACTGTGGGCAGCCATAAGCACACCATGGACCCCGAGTGGAACCAGACGTTCTCCTTCCCTGTTACGTCCAGCGACGCGAAGGTGGTTATCGTCGTGAAAGACAGGTCATTCCCCATGAATACGTCGCTGGGTCAGGTTGTCGTGAGTATGAGCGAGGTGGGACTTAATCGCGCCGACCGACGATGGTTCTCCCTGCGTGACGAGAAGGTGCCGACAACACACGGCAATGGCGAAGTGGAGCTGACGCTCGAGTGGGTGCACGATACGTTCGTAGCTCGCTCCGATTCGTTTATTCGCGGGAACCGCATGCCGACACTAGAAGCGCAGCGCAACCGTCAAGGCGGTGATGGTGAGAACTGCTGCTACCTGTGCAAGACTACGTTCGTATTGCATCGCCGTCGCTACTGCCGCATGTGCTTGCGTTTGGTCTGCACGTCGTGCTCAGATCGCCTATTTCTTCCCGGATTTAGCGAGCCGAAGCGTGTGTGCTCTGGGTGCTGCGATCTTCAGATGATGCTACATAACAAACTTCCGCGCATGGGTCCCAATGGTCCGGGCTCGAGGTTACCCTCCCAAGACAAGCTGGACGAGCATGCGCAGCGTATGGAGGCGATGCGGAAACGCGAGGAAGCCGAGAAACGGCCTCTCTCTATTAACGACTTCGATCTGCTCAAGGTGGTCGGTCGCGGCGCCTTCGGTAAGGTGCTGCTGGTGCGCAAGAAGGACGGCAAAAACGCTGGCCAGATTTACGCTATGAAGATCCTCGTCAAGTCGCACATTATTAAGAACGACCAGATCGAGAACACCAAGGCGGAGCAGCATATCCTCAAGGAGATCAGCCACCCGTACGTGGTGCGGCTACGGTACGCGTTCCAGAACGCTGACAAGTTGTACCTCATCATGGACTACTACCCGGGTGGCTCGATGTTCTACCACCTGCGCAAGTCGAAGAGGTTCACGGAAGATCGCACGCGGTTATACATGGCTCAGCTGCTGACGGCGTTGATGCACCTCCACAGCAAGCAGATCGCGTACCGTGATTTAAAGCTGGAAAATATTCTGATGGATCCGAAGGGCAACATCGCCCTGACCGATTTCGGTCTGTCGAAGGAGGGTCAGATGGTCGAGGGAGCCATCCGCGCGTCTCAGGCAGATACGGGTATGAAGACCATTTGTGGTACAGCCGAGTACATGGCGCCAGAGCTGCTGCGCCACCAACCGTACGGCAAAGTGGTCGACTGGTGGAGCTACGGTATTCTGCTGTTCGAGATGCTGACGGGCCGAACGCCCTTCGTCGACCGCAACCGTCGGCAGATGTTCAAGAACATTATGCAGTCCGAGGTGATCTACCCCTCGCACATTTCGCCGGTGGCGCGCTCGCTGATCTCCAAGCTGCTGAACCGTGACCCGGCACGAAGACTGGGTGGAGGCCCCAACGGCGGCCGTGACATCATGGCCCACCCGTTTTTCGAGTCGATTGACTGGGACAAGCTCATGCGGAAGGAGATCGAGCCTCCGTTCGTCCCGGACGTCTCGAGTGTCGACGATATCACGAACGTGCCCGAGATGTTCCAGAACATGGCGGCCGTAGACTCCCCTGTCAACAAGAAGAATGGCGACGGCCACCACTTCGACGACTTCACGTACCAAGAAGACGGGTACATTATGCGCGCCACGCACAACATAAACCAGCATTAAGAAAGCTACGCAATACATCGATCTGTATAATTTGTAATGCGTTTTGAGCATGTTCGTCTTTGGCGTTCATACGCGCGAGCTCTACGCGTCAGACTCCACTTTCTTCTTCTTGCTCGATGCTTCTGCATCTTCATTCGTTTCAGCACGTTGGTGCTTCAGATTGGGCGGGAGGTTTGGTCCGATGACAACCTTCTCTTCGTCCTTGCTCGTCTCGTCCAATTCTTCAGTCGTCTTGTCCGTGATGGCATCACCAGTATCAACACTGGAGGCTTCAGTCTCAAGTTTTCGCGCCTTCATGAGGTGCGGGGGCAGTTGTGGTCCAATGGACGTGGCAGCCTCCTCTTCGCTCGCTTCAGCTGCTGACTTTGCTGAAGGTGGCAGCTGCGGTCCTGCTGGGCCGCGAGCAACTCGAGCTCCTTTCTCCTTCGGTGCGCTGCGCTGGAGACGACGTCCGTATTCTTGCAGCTGTCGACGGAAGCTCTCGTTGGGGTTGGCAATGGGGCGGCGTTCAACCACAAAGGCCAACGCCTGCTCGAAAGTCATGGCCCGCAGCTTCATGAGGTACGCCACGACCATGGACGACGAGCGACTGACCCCTTTGTTGCAGTGAACGAGGATGCGACCTGCAGATCACCAATGGCAGGACATGAACGAGGGAGAAATGCACAACATACGCCGCACTTGGCCACCGTTAGCAGCTCCATCTCTCTCCACCCAGACATAGACAGATAAATGGTGGTGATACCATAGTACTTGGCTTGGTCCATGAAGGCGACGCAGCCTTCGAGCACCCCCGAGATGTCCTCAGCCTTGTTGTCGAAGATGGGGCAGCGCCTGTACGTGAAGAGCTTGTCCTTCTCGAAGAAATTGGGCACTCCAGCCACCGGGTCCGTCTTCTTCGGGGGCGTCACCTGCACCATCCACCATCCACTCCAGCATTTAGCCCCCCCCTTTCGTTTCACAGCTACAGTTGTGTGCGTACATTCAAGACGTGGGTGATCCCCAGCCGCTGCAGCAGCACCTTGTCGCGCGCGTGGGCCCTGGAGCCCAGGAACACGTGCTCCAGGATCTGCGAAGGCTCGCCGTCGTCGTCCCGAGCGCCCATAGCTGTCTGTAGCTGCTCTGTGCGCCGCGTTTTCGCGCGCCAAATGGCAAATGGATCCGGTATCCGATACTCAAACGCCCTCCAAATGTAAGGAATGTGGCAAAATGACACTCGTGCGCTTCAAGCTCCGTTAGCTCCGTAGCAGCATGAAGCTCAACTCGCATCGAACCCTAAGGTTAGCCCCTATTTGCCAAGGACGACCCTCGAGTGCGTCGCGGCTCTTCGATTGTGGTGGTAGACTTTGGGCCGAGCGACGTCGCTGGAGCTTGGAGCTTGAGGAGGGAGAAATGGGAGGCCGGTTCTCCCGCGTGCAGTACCGAGAGCAAGATGCCGCTGTTTTGAGTCACTTGGTGCTGCTCACGCAAGTCTGGTGCGTGCACTTGTCGACTGAGATTTGGCTCGGTATGGTACTGAACGGGGTTCGTGTCTGTTGCTGCTGCTGCTGTAGGGGTCTGGACGAGATCGCGTTCCTGTCAACGAGACTGCGACGCCTGTCGTTCAACTTTTGCCTCACTCTCCAGCAGTTTGAGGACCTGGTGGGACTCCGCAGCAACCCGCTGTTCAAGACGATGCTGCATCGGTGGTTTGCCACGTTCCAGAACACGCACAGCAGCACCATTGTGAACGGACTCGAGTTCCTCACGGCTCTGGCGCTCACCGCTGCGGACGGCAAGCTTGAGGAGAAGGCGGGCGCTGTCTTCGATATCTTCGACTTCGATGACTCGGGCGCCATCACGCGCGACGAACTCGGAATTCTGATCAAGTCGGCGGTCCGCGGACTCTCCAAGGCTACGAAGGGCTTAGGCCCGAGGCTGGCAGCGCTCTGCCCCATGAGCGAAGTGGCCGAGCTCACCCGACAGTGCTTCGTGCACTGCGACCTGGACGACGAGCAAGATCTTCCTCGATCCCGCTTCATACTCTGGGTCAAACAGACGCCAAAGATCGTCAACCTGTTGCGCTGCTTCGTGCAGCGAGAGTTTTTGTCGGAGGAAGAGGCTGCGGTGGTGATTCAACGCTGTTCTCGAGGAATGCTGGCGCGTCGTGAAGCTGCCGAGCGTCGTCTTGAGCTGCAGCTCGAAGTGGAGCAGGAACTTGCTCAAGCCGCTCAAAAGATCCAGGACGTGGTGGTCACGCGCAAGAAGAAGCGAGAGCGCTTACGACAGCAGAAGGTGGAGCAATTCGCCCACCATGGCGCTGTGTACTCGTTCGGAGCCAACGCTCGAGCCCAATTGGGTCACGCAAACCTCGAGTTGTCGCGGCACGTGGTATCCCCGTTGCTGGCGGCATTTTTCAAGCACAATGAGCTGCGGATATCGCGCGTGGCACTAAGCGAAACTCACGCGAGTGCTGTTGCTTCCGATGGCCAAGTGTTCACGTGGGGTGCGGGTGTTCCAGGCTCCTTTGGGTTTCTCATACCACCTCATTCACAAGACGGCAGTGGCTTTGGCAGTACGGCTGGGCTTGTTCGGAGACAACCGACGAGAGTGGACGATCTAAACGATGTGATTATTGTCGACTCACGACTTGGGAGTCATCACTCGGTTGCCTTGAGTGCTGGAGGAATCGTCTACACTTGGGGGTCTGGTGGCTATGGACAGCTTGGACATGGGGACTTCGCAGTCGCAGAGGACGATTCAGAGCGCAGCGACGCCATCTTTCGGTCTCAATTTGATCCTCACACTGGACGCGAGTATCCTGTCATCGATCTACCGCTGCAGCTAGACTCCAGCTACTTCGAGGAGATGCGAGTCACGCAGGTAGCTTGCGGCTGCTACTTCACTATGGTCGTGACTGAGGACGGCAGTGTGTTCAGCTGGGGCGAAGGCTCCGATGGTCAACTGGGTCTCGGTTACGCGGATTCCTTTCGCGTTGGCTTCTTGGACCCAAACATCAGCGGCAGCAACTTCGTCTACATACCGTCTCCTACGCGCATTGACGCACTCAAGGAGCCGATCGAGAGTATCGCCGTGGGTGGCAACCATGTCTTCGCTATCGGTCGTGCCCCGGCAAGACACGTTTTCGAGTGGGGTGCCTGGAAGCGGCGTGGCCCCACGGATGCACGTGAGAGTGCCTTTGCACCCGTGGAGAACGCAGCCCTGTCAGCCCTAAGCGTGCATCAAATAGCAACAGGCAAGGAGCATGCACTTGCTGTAGCGTCACGAGTTCAGGTCTCCCTCTCGGTGGACCAGTATCCGTACCGTCGACGATCCAGCAGCCCAGACCTCGATGAAAAACTCTCAGAGGGTGAATCTCTCCGCGCAGTTGCATTATGTGCACGATTCGGAGCCCAGCCATCGCAGCTCTCGCGTGCGATTACAGGCTCAGTTTTCGCTGTGTCTTTGCCCGCTGATGAATTCGGTGGATCGATTCAGGTTTACCCAAGTGCATCAGCTTCGTCTTCAGCGGCATCAGCAGCGTTGAGTGCTGCAGTTTACAATCGGTCCGATTCACAGCTTCGATCCAGTCTCGCGCGCTGTACGGGTAGAATCGCACTACTTGATCGAGGCACGTCCACAGGTCATTGGATCTCTCTGTTGCTGGACTCGTCGCGCCCTGCTGAACTGCTGGAGATCCCTTGCGTACCGGCGAATGTTGGCCCCACGCTGAATGCTACGGGGGTGAAAGCACAGCTATTCTACTCACCCGAGCGTCTGTCGAGTCTGCGGTTGTACGTTCGACCTGATGAAGTCGTTGGTCGAATCGCTGTACTGGAGTTTGGCCAAGATGACGTTGCCTTTGATGCAGACGCGCTGGAGGCAGCCGAGCTTATCGGACGCCTCATGAGCTCGTTGGTTGCGCTGGTCAAGGACGCACAAAACGCAGGCGCAGTCGGTGTTGTGATCATTTTCGACTTTCTAGAGGCGGACGCGTTCTCGCTGGAGATCGACGAGGAGGACAGCGACGCCGACACTTTTAAGATTCCTGCTGTTATGATACGCAAAAATCTTCATGGCGAACTACTGCTTGAACAGCTTCAAACGCCTGGAAAGCGGCCGTGGTCGATTGTTTCGTACAAAGAGGATGTGCTGGGGAAACAGGTAAGCTCAAAAGGTCTACGGAGGAGGGTTACTACGTGGATTTATCTAATGGGGAATGGTGCTCAGATTTCGATAGCCCAAAAGGCTGGGGCCAAGGCTGTGGTAGTTGCTCAAACTCGCGTCGACCCAGATCCGATAAGGGTAAGCAGCAATCATGTAGATACTTGTGGAGCCTCTCTGACTGATTTGCCTGGTAGCTGGGCATGAGTGTGTTTGGCGCAGGCGAAGACGAGAAGGCCCCCAGTAGTTCAGGGATAAAGATCCCCGTTATCTCGATCCCCTACCAAGTAAGAGTTCAGTAGCTGTGTAATAAGCTGTCGCTCTAGCATGGTTGAGCTTACACTATTGCAATGGTGCATGGGTAGGTGGGGGCCCGAATGAAAGCGACCCTGGACGGTGTAGAGGCTGAGGACTCTCAGTGCCGCATAGCCCTCGTTGGCTCGGGGACTCTTTATGCGTGGGGGCTAGCGGAAAATGGTCGGCTGGGACTGGTAAGTGTGACTGTCCTGCTTAGCTGCAATAATCAACTACTGTCGACTTACATACGAGTTCGTGTAGGGCGACATCGAGAACGAGGCGCTGTTTCAATCGGGCTACGACGGCGCTCGACAGAAGAGCTACCAGTTCGTCCAGGACCCGGAGGTCGTGTCAACGCTACTCTTTAAGGAGATCACCCACATTTCTTGCGGCGAGGGCCATTCGGCTGCTGTGTCGAGTACGTGGATTGAATCTGTCGGTCACCGTGGTTTTGGAACTGAAGTTACTCAAACTTCTTGGACAGGTGACGGCGCGCTTTATTGTTGGGGAAGCGGCCGCGACGGGAAGCTTGGCACAGGGTCTTTGGATGATGAAGACGCCCCAGTGGTTGTTGACGCGCTGAGCTCCGTCAAGGTCGCTCGTGTCGAGTGCGGCGCCCGCCAAACGGTACGTGGCACCTTCAACTTGTCAAGCTACAAAGTGTCCACCATGCACCTCATTCTAATGCAACACTCTGTATTGCACGCACCCACACAATCCGCAGCTCGTCGTAACGCAGAACCCTTCCCTGTTCAGCAACAGCAAATAGCGAGAGCACCGTTCACCACCAAAGCAAAACACGTTGGAGACGTCGAGCTCCCTAAATCTTACCCTTTAAAACGGGTACAAGTTGAAGCGTTGCGCTTGTTAATTCACACCCCTTATAATGGGTACACCAGACTAACGTTTTTGTCCAGTCATGAGGCCGAGCCATTTCCCCATCGGACCCTCAGAGTAAGTGAGTGAGTGACGTACGATGGCTCGCGGCAAGAAGAAGGGAGGCCGTCGCGGCGACGACTCGGACTCGGACGACGCGCGCAAGGCGCCGCCCCCGGCCCCCGCGGCCGCCGGCGAGAGCGACAAGAAGGCGGCGCGCAAGGAGAAGCTGAAGGCCAAGAAGGCGCAGCGCCAGGCCGCCAAGGCCAGCGAGGAGCAGGCCAGCCAGCGCACGGCCTCGGACGCCGAGCAGGAGCAGGAGCAGGAGGACGAGGAGGACCCGTACGCGCAGGTGGCGGCCAGCATGAGCAAGAAGAAGAACAAGAAGAACGTCAACTTCGCGGCGCTCATGGACGACAGCGACAGCGAAGACGAGCAGCAGGAGCAGCAGGAAGAGGAGGAGGAGGAAGAAGTGGACGAGTACGCGCAGGTGGCTGCGAGTACGAGCAAGAAGAAGAACAAGAAGAAGGACAAGAAGAAGAAGGTCCAGGTGGAGGAGAGCGAGGAGGAGGAAGAGGAGCAGGTGGAAGAGGACGAGCAGGAAGAGGAGGAGGAGGAGAAGCCGGAGCCTGTGGTGGAGAAGAAGAAGGAGAAGAAGGACAAGAAGAAGGGCAAGAAGAAGATGATCTCCACCGACCTGTTTTTCGACCCCGTGGACCAGCCCGAGGAGGAGAAGAAGGACAAGAAGAAAAAGAAGAAGAAATCAAAGCTCCCCTTTGAGACGAACGACGACGACGAGGAGGAGAACGACGACGACGGAGAGAAGAAGAGCAAGAAGGACAAGAAGAGCAAGAAGGACAAGGACGGCAAGCGCCTCAGCAACAAGGAGCGCAAGCGCCTGAAAGAAGAGCAGGAGCGCCAGGAGCGCGAGGAGGAGTACCACCGCGCCGCCAACCCCATGGACGGCGCGCAGTTCTCCGTCTCGCAGCAGGCCTTCACGGAGGACTCGAACTGGGAGAACGCCACGGACATCCACATCGAGAACTTCAGCATCAACGCGCACAACAAGCTGCTGTACGACAACGCGTCGCTGCACATTAACGCTGGCGGCAAGTACGGTCTGGTCGGACCCAACGGTCAGGGTAAGACCACGATCCTGAAGATGATTGCGCTGGGCGAGCTCAAGATCCCGCCCAAGATCGACTGCCTGTACGTGGAGCAGGAGGTTGTGGCCGACGACACGCGCGCTGTCGACGCCGTGCTGAAGGCCGACGCCGAGCGCTGGGCGCTGCTGGAGGAGGAGAAGCACCTGCTTGCCGAGCTGGAGACCAAGCAGGACTCGGCCCTGGACGACCGACTGAACGAGGTGTACGAGCAGCTGTCGACCATGAACGCGTCTGCTGCCGAGGCCCGTGCGCGCCGTATTCTTTTCGGTCTGGGTTTCGACTCGGCCATGCAGGAGAAGGTCACGAAGGATTTCTCTGGTGGTTGGCGTATGCGTATCTCGCTGGCCAAGGCCCTCTACGTGGAGCCGACGCTGCTGATGCTGGATGAGCCGACGAACCACTTGGACCTGAACGCCGTCATTTGGCTGGACGACTACCTGCAGAAGTGGAAGAAGACGCTGCTCGTGGTGTCCCACGACGCCGACTTCCTGAACAGCGTGTGCACGGAGGTGCTGCACCTTGAGAACAAGAAGATCGCCCACTACAAGGGTAACTACGACATGTTCCGTGAGATGGAGAAGCAGAAGCGCAAGCAGATGGAGAAGGCCTGGGAGAAGCAGCAGAAGCAGCTCCGTAACCTTAAGGCTTCCGGTAAGTCGTCGAAGAAGGCTACTGAGATCGTCAAGAAGAAACGTGAGCCTGGTGCTCGTTCGGCGAAGAAGAAGGCGCTTATGCCAGATGACGCGGCCGATGCATCGGCCCCCATGGAGCTGCTGGAGCGGCCGAAGGAGTACATTGTGCAGTTCAGCTTCCCGGAGACGACGGTCGTGTCGCCTCCCATTCTTGAGGTTCGCGAGGCCAGCTTCCGCTATGGCGAGGGCCCGTACCTGTTCAAGAACTCGGACTTCGGTATCGACACGTCGTCGCGCGTGTGTATCGTGGGCCCCAACGGTGTGGGTAAGAGTACGCTGCTGAAGATGATCACGGGTGAGGTCATCGTGACGGAGGGCGAGGTGCGTCGCAACCCGCGCGTGCGTCTGGGTATTTACAACCAGCACTTCGTGGACAAGCTGCCCATGGGCGAGACGCCCGTCGAGTACCTGCGTCGCCTGTTCCAGGACCAGTCCTACCAGCAGGTGCGTAACCTGCTCGGCAAGGTCGGCCTCGAGGGCCACGCACACGAGATCAAGAACCGCCTGCTGTCTGGTGGCCAGAAGGCCCGTGTGGTGATCGCCGAGCTGATCCTGATGCGCCCGCACATCCTGATCCTGGATGAGCCGACGAACAACCTGGATATCGAGTCCATCGACGCGCTGTGCGACGCCATCCGCGAGTTCGAGGGCGGTGTGGTGATTGTTACGCACGACGCCCGTTTGATCGAGTCGACCGAGTGTGTGCTGTGGGTGTGCGGCGACCAGGACGTGGTGGTGTACGACGGCACGTTCGAGGACTACAAGCAGTCGATCCTGGACGACCTGCAGAAGCAGGCGCACGCCGAGGAGGAGCGTCTGCAGGAGAACGCCGCCAAGAAGGCCGAGGCTCGCGCCCAGAAGATGCTCAAGCAGACGGCGGCCGCCACCGAGGCCGCGGCCTAAATGTCCCGTGCCGGTGCTGCAGTTGTGCAGCTATTACTATAGCGACATATTGCTGTGCATAGCTTTAGACACGCGGAGTCCGCGCCAAATTGCATGTAATTCCCCAACATCCATGTTGCCCTTCGTGCATGTCGAACATGGCTACATGGCGGCATTGGCGGGATAACTTTAGTGGCATGTCACTGTAGCGAGTATTGTGCCAAATAACTGACCTGTATGTTCGTATCGTTTTCATAATATTATGAAGCACATCTTCACGTAAGCTCTGTTTTGGACTGCTATATATGATAATCCTGACATTTTCGATATGTAGGAGCCGGCCGGGGCGGCCTCGCGCGCTGATTGGCCCGCGCGCAGAGCGGCGGATTGGTTGGCTCTGGAGGTCTTCGCCTCGCTCGAGCCGCCCGCCAGCGGCTCAGTCCATTCCCCGCAGAACTTCTCGTTACTAAGTCAAAGACAACAAGCATGGCTGACAAGGTCCCCGTCACGGTGCGCACGCGCAAGTTCCTCCGCAACACGCTTCTGGCTCGCCGCCAAATGGTGCGTCCATTGTCCGTCCGCCCTGCGCAGCACAACTCTAGCGTCTGCATGTCTGACCTTCTATTGCCTCTACTGTGCCGTCGTCGACCGATCACCAGGTGGTGGAGGTCATCCACCCGGGCCGCGCCAACGTGCCCAAGGCTGAGCTTCAGGAGAAGATCGCCAAGGTACGACACGCACCCAAAAACATACAAATCATCCAGCCAGCCAGCCAGTCAGTCAGGCAGGCAGCAGCTTCAGGACACACACAGGAACACAGCTATACCAGCTCGGAAAGAGTTCTTCTCAGCAGCAGCGGAGCGAGATATTCAGAGCCGATTGCACTCCTGACAGTCAGGAACTTTACCCGCAAGGAGGCGGCGGATAGATGCAATCGCTGACTGGCTGGCTGGACAACACGGACATTCAGAGAGAGGGAAAGATGCAGAGATCGGGTGGCTGACGGTATTGATGGTGCTGTGCGCAGATGTACAAGGTGAAGGACGCCAACACGGTCTTCCTGTACGGCTTCCGCACCCAGTTCGGTGGCGGCAAGTCCTCGGGCTTCGGTCTCGTGTACGACACGGTGAACGACGCCAAGCGCTTCGAGCCCAAGTACCGTCTGATCCGCCAGGGTCTGGTCGAGAAGGTCGAGACCTCGCGCAAGCAGATTAAGGAGGCCAAGAACCGCGGCAAGAAGGTGCGCGGTGTCGGCCGCCGTATCGCTCGCCACAAGGCCGCCAAGGCCAACAAGTAGAGTGTTAACTCGGTCGCCACAGCGACGTCGATTCTGGCCCGAGCGAGCGCTCGCTGCGCTGCTCACTGCGCTTGGCTCGTTGTCGCCATTCCGCTGAGAGTATTTTGGGGAACAAGAAGGTCATGCTGGGAAGTGTAACTAGTCAAGAAACTCACACGTTTGCTTGATCAACCACGCCGCTTTGTTCCCAACTCATGCTGTTCGTATCATTGACTGCTTTCGTTGCATGCCCCCTGGTTAGTGTCTGTGTGTCTTCGGCAGGGTTATTCGGGAAACACAGAGCGAATGGGCGAGAACTATGCATTATGTGACTGAAAGGGCTGTGTGCATCTTCTACCTGACTGGGTGGAGGCAGACTGCGCTGATAATTATGATGCCGGGACGATTGCTTGTGGCGGCGGTAATCGACTTCAACACGGAGCAGAGTTGAATTTGGCGGGGCTCGGAACTCCTTCAGGACCGAGTGCGGCAAGGTGAAGTTACTGGATTACGCAGCAACCACCCTTGGGAACTCCTTGCACCGTGCCCGGACTTGCCTGCTTGCTGTAGTGTGTTCGATTCGAGTAGTTCATTTCCACTAGTGCGCCGCCGGTCTCGTCCGCGAATGTGAGCTGCCTACCGGTCTTGGTGACAGTATACTCGTTGCCTCCAGTCTGAGGAGCTGCGTGAAGAACTTCTGCTGCTCCTTCGATGTCGTCATCTTCAAATTCATGAGCATTGGGGTCGGAGGTGCCATTCACCTTGGCGTTGCTGTTTTTCGTCACCAGCGGCGGCCTTGCAGCTTGAGGTAGATCGTTGCTCAGTGAGTTGTCTTGGGTCATGAAATCCGGAGCAGTGGTGGGGTCGTCGTTAAATGTAGGCCCTCGATAGTTCGCTGTGTGCGAATGGTCTGTAGTCTCTGGTTGCACGCTTTCGGACGAGTTCTCCGTCGCTAAATCCTGCCAGTCATCGTCTTCCATGCCGAGCTTGCGTCGCTTGTCGCCGTCTGCGTTTGCTTCCATTGGGTGTACGGACTGGCGCATGAATCCCCTGGGGGGCCCTAACGACTTCGTCGAGGCGCCAGCAGTAGCTTGGCTGGCGGCGGGTGTGTGTGTCTCGAGGTTCTAAACGAAACGGACTTGAAATCTCGCAGGAGCAAGGCGCATGGGGCGGCTGACTTCCTTGTGCGGAAGGTCAACGGCTGCCACAGGTGGAGCTCTCGTCCTCGTCGAGTCCCGGCCTTCAACTTGGGCAGCAGTACTAACACCTGTGATCGTTATCGACTGATCTGGGCGACTTATGTCTTGATTCCAAGCAGGACCCCAGGTGAGCAGCGGCACCTCCCTTGGCGTTCTTATCGCGGATAATACAGCCCTCCAGTTCTGGTGTGGACTATTCCGATGCCGCTGCAGACGACAATACAGTCAAACCTGTTTATATGAGGCCCCTCTGGTG
>JAIKVJ010001088.1:0-24824 GCA_024679225.1 Phytophthora pisi
ACATGGAGGCCTTTCCGAGGGTTTCCGCCGGTATGGTTCCGGTTATGTCAGCACACTCGCTGTCGGGGAGGCAAGCAGTTCTTGCATTGGGCTGCCTGTAGAAAGAGGATGAGCAGGACCAAGTTGGTGACCAATAGAGCTGCCGGAAGAGGCGAGTAATTCCTCCGGCCGGAAACAATTGCAGTAAAACCACTACAATTCTGGTAAAGAAGAGTGCACATTTGTGCACGAGAAAAAGCAAAATTCACATATTGAGATCCAAGAAAACTCTGCAATTTCTTTTTGTGACGGAGGCATGTAGCACCTTGAAAGAAAGAGCAGAAGTATTTAGCTGTGGAAGTCAACAGAGGTAGAGTTGTGCGCATGGATTAGTGGGCTCGCGTGATGCAATTGCTACGGGGCTAATCTAATGAGAGCAACGCAAGTTTGACTTGGGCATGCAGAAGGCTGAGAGACCTCGTGCGCGAAGAGCCTCGAAGAGACTCGAGCATCGCTACTGTACCAAAAGGCACGAAGCATTCTTTGTTTTTGCCAGAACTCACATTCATATTAAGTGGGATACCATCGTTGAGGCTGCGCCGGCGAAGGAGTTTCTTCGCTCCGATCAAGTGCCTTCAATGTTGGCGACGGTGCGTTCACACAGCAGTAGGAGGCCTGGGTTGGTAACAGCGTCCGGGTTGTTGTAAATGAGTTTGACTTGACGCGAGGCGCCAAGACGCGTAAGCGGCACGCGGTTTGCCTCTGTGGTGGATGGATATGAGTGTCTTTCTATTAGAAAAGGGTTGTGTCCAGCAGTTGGTACAGTAAAGTTGCGTACCGAGTGCAGCGATGAGCTCAAGTAGACGCACCGCCTGCTCGACACCCGCCCAAAAGTTGGCGCGGTTGGCGTCGTTGGCATCTGCAAGCCGTGCGATGCCGACACTTCGCAGAATGTCCAGCGCCAGTTGATGGGCGCTCGACTGCACGAGCTGCTTCGCTCGAGTCTTGTCAACGACTACAGCACCAGGAAAAGAAATATTAGTAGTGGCGTCAATCCGAGCGGTCAATAGAGCTGCAGTATACCAGGAGGGTCCCCCGATGCAGTGGCAAAGCGACAAAGCAGCATGCACGAAATGTACTGCAGCGCCCACGGGTCAACCGTATCCATGTGCCGGGGCTCTTGTCTGCGGCGGATCATTGCATTCACGACTACGGCGGGGCCAGCGCAGTTGCAAAACACCTCCTTCGCGCTGTCTGAGAAGTACAAATAATTTGATAAGGGTTAGAATTTGGCAGACACGGGCCATCTGTAGCCATTAAATTGCTACCATTGTCACGAATACAGACTTCCAGGAACTTCACGATGTGCCAGTGCGCCATAAAGCTCGCAACGCCGCGGTACTCCTGCATGAGTGTGCGGTTGTCCAGCAGCTCCACTATTTGTTGCAACATTCCCGTATCGACTACATCGTCCGAAAGACCGGCTACAAGTAAGTAAGTAAGTCCAAGATGATATTAGTGGGCACTCGCACTAGTTGAAAGTAAACTATACGCAGCGTACCCTCCATAGTCATCAGCTGGAAGAGTGTCTGGAAGACGCAGTGGACTATCCGCAGTGACTCCGAGAACGCGTTAAGTAGCTTGGAGAACGTCGACAGTATATGGAAATTGTGGATCGCCAACGCGCCATTGCTTTCTAACAAGCAGTAGAACTGTCACCATCATGAACCTCAGCACGAGGTATGCCATCTACATATACTGACTGCAGAGGCGTACCGTTCTCGTAGACAAGTGCGGCTATGGCGGCACATCCAGCTGCCGCCTCCTCCTCGGATAAATCTTCGCCCTCTAGTCGTTGGCAGATACTCTCGAACAACCCGGCATCGCCGATATCTGCCTGGTTATCAGCTGCGGGTGCACCAGTGAGTTAGCACTAATCCCAAGCTAACTTAGCAAGATCCGAAACCGCACCGTGAGGAGCAGCCACCGTGTCGAAGCACAGCAGCGCTACCAGCCTACACACCTCAGCGTACAGACGCTGTGCCCGTGGGTGCGTTGCAAGTCCCTTGACCATCAGGCCCAGACAGCCTGCCTCCGTGATTTTGGACTGAATGTCGAGCTCCGTGGGCTCTGTTAAGCCAACAACCACTGAGTCAGTACGCAGCGAGACTCCACCACTTGGTCGATTCTTCTGTACGTTTGTGCGAGATAAGGCGCTGCAAAAAGTGACACCAATCGGCCAGCACCGCGCCGTGGTCGTGCTGCACATGGTCGCTCACGATCTCCACAAGCGCCGGAAGCAGACGCCCCTGCTGCACCATAGCATGGCGGACGGCGTTGTGGCGCAGCACCAAGCGCTTGAACTCGGCGCAGGCCCGGCGAACGGCGTACGGGTCCGCGCGGTTGGAGCCCTCCTCGAGCAGGTCCAGCACGCTGCGGTAGCCTTCGCAGTAAAACTGCATCGCTCAAAGAGACAACGGGGTGCTGGAAGGCTGCCGGTGCTTAGGCCGCGGCGACGCGTGGTGAGCTCTTTGTTGACTCGTGCTACGCTGATGCGGCGGGCAGCAGTCTGCGAATGTTCAGCGCCCCGACGTTACCGGCAGGCGACGGTCTCTCTTGACCTGGCATGGCAGCGCGCTCCTTGAGCTCACCTCAGCGCTGCTTGGCGCTGCGCCATTGATTGCACGCTGGCCTCGATGTTGCCAGCCACAAGCGAAGGATGTGGAGTCTGCTGCCCTCGCCGACAAGAAGTGATAAGGATAAGGATGTTGCCCAGCAGTGCGTGGAGAGCTTCAACTTGACGGGCTCACTCCACTCCGCCCACCATGGTATTGACCTGATCTACACGTATTTTCCGCCCTCTCAAGAGCCAGTAGCTGTCGCCATCTTGAGTCGCCTCCCCTGGCGCGCAAAGATCGCAACGCTGGATAACTATGGAAGATTTCTGTACGCAAGCGACCACCTGGAGTGGTCCCGCGATAATTTGCCAACATTTTAGACAGGTCTCCACCACCGTCCATAATCTGCGAACATTTTGTCTGTGTTTCACTATGCCCCTTTACCGTTCAAAAATCTGCCAACATTTTACACTGCGCTTCACTATGCATCGCCTGCTCGATCCAGTCGTGGCTGGGTGGCAAAACGGCCCCCGAAGGGCCGGCCGCCCAACGGCATTTTCGCAGCCCGCGAGAAAGAGTCCAGAAGGCACGCAATTTACAGGGGACAGCCCTATAGCAGCCCTTATAGGGCAAAGTCAAAGTCACTTCCGAATCGCGAGGGCAGCGCAGGGGTTTCGCGGCCGAAAAGATTCGCAGATCCGCTTTCGCCTAGTCCTGGCACCTCCACTACTCCACTACTCCACTACTCCACTACTCCACTACTCCACTACTCCGCTCCACTTCTCCGCTACTCCACTCCGCTGCAGTAATGGCAAAGCCGGGCAAGAACGGGATGGAGGCGGGCGGCGGGCGCAACGGCTCCACGTACGAGCGCCGCGCCTGGACGCGCAAGGAGGACGACGCCATCATCCGCCTCGTGGAGGAGTACGGCACCAAGCGCTGGAGCGTCATCTCCGACCACCTCAACGGCGAGAACCACGGCACGGAGCGCACGGGCAAGCAGTGCCGCACGCGGTGGCTCAACCACCTGGACCCGACCATCAAGAAGGACCCGTGGACGGCCGAGGAGGAGCAGATCATCGAGGACGCCCAGACGCGGCTCGGCAACAAGTGGGCCGAGATCTCCAAACTTTTGCCTGGAAGGTAGTAGATTTTTGCTTTATCTGTTAGATTTTTTGTTTAGTTTGAGGGATCTTTTAGGTTGTGTGAGTTTTGTCTGTGCGCTACCAGTACTAACCGTACCTTGTTTTTTTGTATGGTGTTGACAGAACCGACAATGCCATCAAGAACCACTGGTACTCGTCCATGAGACGCACGATGCGTCGGATGGCCAAGCAGCAGAACAAGACTCTGGGTCAGACGGCTCGCGGAGCTGGCGGCAGCAACAAGGCTGCCAAGTTCAGCACCAACTCGACCCTCGGGGGTGGCACCTCCATGGTCGAGTTGGCTCGGGACGCCATGAACGCCGGCAACAACCTCCGCCACCAGACGCAGAGCCTGACGTCGACGCAGGCGGCAGTGTACAAGGACTGCTACAACGCCCTGATCAAGCAGGCGGAGGACGGCAAAGGCGGCCAACGAGGAGCGCAGAAGAGCGCGGCCAAGAAGCTCAACTCGAAGCGGAAACGCAAAGACCTGCGGATCTGCACGGGCAGCGTGTCGGTGGTCGAGAGCGCCGGTATGTTCTTGCCCGATACCCCTCGACGCGTGCTGCACACGCAGTTGCTGCTGCAGTTGCTGAACACGGGCGAGGACGACTTCGGTGGCGCCATCATCACGGTTGCGAGCACGACAAATAAGAGCAAGAAGCGCCACGTCCAAGGCAAGAAGAGCGGAGCCGGAGTCGGCGAGCTGGTAGACCACCCGTTCAACGACATGGACGGCTCCTTCCACGCCTTCGAGCACCTGGACATCGACTTCAACGAGGTATGTACTGCTACGCGCAGATGTTTTATGTTGAAGAGGATCGCAGTGTACTGATTGTTTGTTCTTCATTGTGGATTGTGATGTGAGAGCAGCAAGTTGCCGAGTTCTTTAACATGCCTACACCGCAAGGACTTCAACCTCCACACAGTTTGCGCCGCTCGCCGCGGTTCATGTCACCAGCAGGGTTCATGAAGCAAGACGGCACCAAGTTCTCGTTCGACGATCTCGACTTCCCTACGGAACTTGACTCGAGCACGCTTGAATTCGTAAGTTGAAAAGATCGGATCAGAACGACTCGTTTGTGTTGAGCTCCAATGCAATTAGTTTACTCACATCAACTTGTGTTTGATACAGGAGATCTCCAGTGAGAACGGAGGGGTCCTTCGGCGTTCCCCGCGACTACGCACGGACGTGTCGGTAGCATTTCCTCACGGCAACGCGTCAACCTTCGGCATTGTGCGGCAGCCATCGCCGCACAAACGGTTGGCGCCCCCAACGATCGACGTGGCCCTCCAGCAAGAGACTTTTGACTTCGACCACTCCATCACGCCGACGCTGAAGAGCCCCCAGCTGCGGCAATGGCTCGACGGCTCACCAAAGAGCTTCGTGGCGTCGGTCTAGGCAGCGACTCGGTCAGTCACGAAATTTCAACTTGGCCCGGCCGCGGTGTCTGCTCGGACGATCACCGAAGCATGAAGGAGAGAGCCAATCGCGACCGGAGCGGCCTCCCTTCCGACCTGTTGAGTTTTATTTCCCTGTATGATGAACTGCATTGACAGCGAGCGGTATTCACGGCTGGCGGTGGCGTTACGAGTGGCTAAGCAAAGGGCGAGTGGGTGCTAGCAGCGTAGGTTTTAGATAGGAAATACGGGTATTGTCATGAGTAGCATGTCCCTAGAGCACCCCCAAGCCCACAACTCGTGTCCCCCGCCAGGAAGCGGCAAAAAATCCCACCGACACCGATAAGAAAATGAACAAAACGTAAAAGTTGACAAGCACAAACTCAAGCGAAAGAGAGCTAACCACTATCCGTGTATTCACTACAACTACCTCAACTCGAGGCCTCTGGATCCTGTAGATCTCCTGCCTCACTTCCGTCCGCATTTTCGTCCGAGATCTGTTCGGCCGAGGATTCGCTCGAGTCTTGACAGCTCGTCACTGCAGGCGAAGACGCAGGGCGTTTCTGGCGGTACGCGTTCATCCGGCTCTGTTTCGACGGCAGCTCCTTCTTCCGGGATCCCCCGCGCCGACCATCGTGCGCTCACTTTGAAGTCGATCGGGATCCGCCTTGCTCCCCTCTCCAGCCTTCTTCTCGGGCAGTTTGATGATGATCGTGTCCTCATCGCGTCGGAATTCCAGGTGACCGAGGAACTCGAGCGACTGCGCCTCCATACCCGTGGACTCGAGGTGGTATTTCTTCATGATATCCTCCGAGAAGTCGAACTGGAACTCCTCCACGCGCTCGGCGTCGTAAATCTGCACCCGCAGGTTCTCGTTGCCGTCTTCGAGCGGCCGAATGAAGGCTGAGACGATGACGTAGCTGCCACACGGCAGTTTGGCCCCTTTCTTCTGGAGGAGGCGCATGGGCTCGATTGGGGGAGACTTGGCGTTGTGGCCTTCGCCAAAGCTGATGTTGCTGGGACGCACGGGCGTCGCGACGACGAAGTCCGACCACTGGAACTTGATGCTCATTGGCATGTAGTTGAACCGCGGGATCTGGCGCCGCGCCAGGTTCTTCGAGTGCAGCTCCTGCGTCAACGTTCGTCTCTTGCCGATCATCTTGCTACTGCCCAGTCGCTCGTCTTGGTCGTCCAGGTGAATGTGGCGGCCGTCGGGGTTGATGGTGAGGATACTCTGGTCCAGCAGCGAGAAGATCGGACCTTGCTCGAGTCGAGCGTCGTACGCCAGAAGTGTCGTGTCGCTCGAGGTAAAGCGAGCCAACTCGGTGGGAAATGCGAGCAGATCCGCGAGTGTACGCCGTGATACCCGCCGTTTACTCGCTCTCCGCTTGGCAGCGCTCTCCACGGACTCCTTCGTACTCGCAGAATCGACTGGCGCCTCCCATAGTAACACGGAGCGCCGCATGTGCTTCTGACGGTCAAAGCTCTCGTCCTTTGTGCCGCCCGCAAAGTGAACCGATCGGGCACGACCGCCGTGTCTTGGTGCATATCTCCGCTCCACGGACGTGCACAGATCAGAGAGTACTCGCCTCACTCCAGACTGCACTACGAGGTCGTAGGAGCTGTCAGCAACCGACTCAAAAGTGTCCTGGGATGCAGTATCCTGCTCAGTCGAAGCCTCGTCCTCTCTGCACTGTGTCTTGATATCTTCTCCATCGAAGTCAGGTTCGTCGACGGAGTCTACCGTTGGCGTGGCGTTGGAGCAATCTGCGACTGCATCCACGAGGTCTCCTACGGCTTGAGCAACAGCGACATCCTCGGTTTCAACAGACAGTTGCGATGAATCTGCTTCGGTCTCAATCGAATCAGACTGAGAGACGTCTTCCACTACTTGATCAGCGTGAGCTTCGGGCGTCAACGCTTCATCTGCTGCTTCCACAACCACCTCTGCTAGTTCGTCGATCGCTCCTGCCGGTAGTAGCTCTGTGGATTCTGATGGTGGAATAGAAATGTTAGGCTCACCCGAGCATGGTTCGACAAGGACGGAGAGGTCATCTACGGGATCATCAACTTGGTGGTAGCTCTCAATGACAGTGACGATATCCCCCAGAATTGCATCAATGACGTCCATGTCATCACTCTCGAGTGCGCTAGCGACTTGATCGCCACTATCTTCAACATTACTCTGCTCCAGTACGCCAATACCAGTGCTGGGTACATTTTCCTCCACGTCTAGAACCAACTCGGTGGGCTCTGGAGTATCGCAATCCATCAGCTGGGCGTCATCCGAAGACGGGGGCGCGTCAATTTCACTTTCTATTGCGGCCAGGGACTCGTCAACACAGAGCGTTTGAGTGTCGTCTTGGCTCTCTACCCCTGGGTCGAGGGTGGTAATTGTTACCCCCTCATCCACAGCATCAGAGATTTCCCCAGGCTTATCAACTACACAGGAATCTTCGAGTGAGCTATTAGCGTCCATGTCGTCACTGTCAAGGGGGCTACCAGGGGGATCCCGTATAGCATCGCTGGCCTCGACGAAGCTGGAGTTTTGGTCCTTCGTGACCTTGTCAATCATTCCTGCGAGTACCAACTCCGTCACATCGTCTCCACCTTCGATCGGTAGCTCCTCAGCATCATTCACACTCGGTACTTCTTCCACTGCGATTTCGACTTCTACAGCGGGTAGTGGATCATTGGTGCACACAAGCTCGTCTGGTGGCACACTGCCGCCGTCGATCTCCACACGCAGATCTGTTTCTACAGGCAGGGGCGAAGTTACAAGTTCACTTCGCCTTTCTGAGGACACTTCGCCTTCGCTTTCGGCGAGGATAACGACTATGGACTCTACCAACTCGGTCACATCTGGGTTCACCACGACGGGACTCTCACTCGGTACTTCAGGCGGTGGAAGTTCATCATAATGTGCGTTGTTGATCTCATCAACCACTTGCTCAATGGGGTTTTCAGGCAACTCAGTGACTTCCTTGCTTGAACCCACAGGGGCATCCTCAACAGAACCAATTCCGACTTGGATCTCGCGAGCCTCGTCTACATTACATGCATTATCGTCTCCTTCATCCCCATTTACAACGCCAGCTTCATCTTCTTCCAGCGCGTCATTGTGCTCATTATTCGAAGTCTCGTTCACGTCCTGATTATCTTGCTCTTCCTCCTCGCCAAGAGGGGAAGGTTGCGATAGTCGATTGAGCGCTTCGGTTATGGCTTGAGATGCAAAGACGAAGGCGACATCTGCCACAATTTCTTGCGTTGAAAACTCCATCGCGGTCAGTTCAGCGACGTCGGTCACCTCAGCCCCAGGCTCGTTAACCTGTCCCCTTTCAGGCTTTGAGTCGGTCTCAGTTAGCCCCTCGTATGCTTCCATGCCCGCGATGTCCGTTCGAGACGTCACGTTTTCCACCGCATCGTGAGGTTCACTAGCAGCCAATAGCTCAGATTCCTCAGCAACTTCGCGTACAAGGAGTCTAGCGACCTCTTCAATGACATCGGCGTCCTCCACCGGCTCGTTTGTAAGTTCAGCCTCGCTCGAGAGCTCCATCGGCACTTCAGACTCGCTTGTAGTTACATTTACTTCGTTCTGTTCTTCCGACATATTCCAACTGTCGATGATACTACGCGTAGAATTCGATTCAAGCTCTTCGTTGTCCCAGTATTCGCCTCCTCTTGCGCTTTCCGAGCCGCTTTCCTTTTGCAGCCACGACACAATTGTAGACAGCGCTCTGGTTTCGACGTCCGCTACAAATTCCTGAGCCACCGCCAACGCGTCAACGGCAGATACAGGTTCGGCAGCTGAATCCTGGACAGGAGCTCGATCTTGATCCGTGTCATCAATCTGCTCAGCTGCGGAAACCGATTCGTCGTCAGCTAGTGTTACTAGTTCCGTCTGCTGAGCATCGTCGTCTGGTACTGGATTCGAGCCGGACAAATCCACGACTTCATCAAGATCCAAGACTTCGCATTGAGTTGAACTGGTACCGTCATCAGCATTCGTAGGCGCCAGGCTAGGCTCAGCGTCAACGTCATCCGTCACATCAGCGGCAGTATCGAATGCACCAGTTCCCACCGCCACGTTCTGGGCAGGAGCTTCAGTGGAGAGGGTCGCTAAGTCGACAGTGGCAGCCTCCTCATCGGGTGTTGTAACTGCTTCGTCACTCTCCTGGCTTTCATTGATGGAGGCTGGCGTCGCGAACATCTCCAGCACGTCCCTAACGAAATTCTCAGCAAAATCTTTCGTCGTAAGCGCCACCGCGGATTCCGTTTCTGCGTCAGGGTTCTCGGGTGGAGCTGAAGTTTCAATTTCTTGGCTAATTGAGAGCTCGGGTTGGTCATCGCTTTGAGCGAGAAGCTCCTCTGCTGCTGCAACATTCACTTCGCTACATTCACCACCTGCGATTTCTAGAACTGCAACATCGACAGGAGCATCGCCTTCACTTGCAGACACTACGAGTGCCTCGCAGACAGCATCGTTACCGATATCAACCGCGATGATAGGGACTTCAGATTCTGGCAATACGTCAATGGGGTCCAGTTCAACACCGTCGTCTTCAGACACGACAGCCGCCGCAGGGGGAGACGCTTCTTCTGCACTATCAGCCAGAGCATCGAGAACCGAGTGACTTGCCTCGTGAAGCGAGGCTACAAACGCAAGTGCCGTGCGCTCAACCAGCTCAACGACCGCTTTGGCCACACAAGCTTCTGGCGTCTCTATTGATGAAGACACCGGTGGCAACTCCGGCAGACCATCCGTGTCCTTTGCTTCAACCTCGTGACGCGTTTCGCTCGGTACTTCTTCTGCGGATGCTGCCTCATTTGTATCGTCAACTTCATAGGTAGCAGACGACTCGGCAGATAGTTCAGCATTATCCTCGGCTTCGCATACAGGCGCATCAGCATCAGTAAATGCGGTGTTCTCGGCAGGACTAGCTTCCTCATCGTCTTCCTCCATTCCTTTAGCGTCATTGTCGGCATTATCCACGTTCTCTAGGGAGTCAGCCAAGACTTGTTTCTCCTCAGTGCACTCTTCGACGTCCTCTGGTGCAGCCTCCAACGCCGATGTCTCACTCAATGTTTCGAGTAAGGCATCTACACACTGCTTGACCTCTGACTGTGCGGTATCTTCCACGTCATCAACCTCGACGGTGCTAGCCTCGACTGTCTCGGTAGTAAACTCCACTAACTCGGTCGGAATCTCGACAAACTCACTTTGAACAACATCTGACGGGAAGATTGGTGCCTCATCGTAAGGTCCGACCGCCAATTGCGTGTCGTTCTCCACGATGTCGTCCTCGACGGCGCCAATTTCAGCCGTAGACTCCATTAACTCAATCGACACATCGACGGGCTCATGTTCCGCAACGACTGGCGACACATCTGGTGCTTCTGCGCACACCTCACCTGCTATCTGCGTACTATCATCCACACCGTCAGTCTCGACGGTGTCACTCTCAGCTGGACACTCGGTCGACTCCGTCGGACATTCTACTGGCGCAGTTTCAACTTCGTTTGGCGAGGTAGTTGGTGCGCCTTCACACGGGTCAACCGTGGCATTCGTGTCACCCTCCACGATGTCGTCCTCCGTGATGGCAGTCTCTGCAGGAATCTCTACTGATCCCGCCTCAACCTCCACTGGATCGCTTTCAAGAGCGTCTGACGGGATTGATACGTATTCATTTGGCTCAATTGCCGCTTCCTGTGCATCGTCCAAGACGGCGACTTCCTCAACAGCGTTGCTCTCGTCTGGAAGCTCCACCGATCCTGTTACAATCTCGGTCAATTCACGTTCCACAACGTCTGACGAGGTAGGTTTTGCTTCTTCGCAAGACTCAACCGCCACCTGCGTGCCATTTTCCTCAATCGCATTCTCGACGAGAGCCTCCACTGGTTCTGACGGAGCCTCATCTTCACGAGCTGATAGTTCCTTGCTAGGCTCAACCACTTCCTGCTCACTGATCTCAACGATCACCCCTGGCTCATTCTCTGCAGGAGAGGGTATCGAAATGTCACTTTCACTTTCAACAGCGGTGTTTACTTCCTCTGTCTCAGCGTCGGATTGCTCGAATTCATTCAGCGCTCGTACATCATCAGCGATCGAGGGATCAAAGTCGACAGCAACCAGTATTGGCGCTTCAGAGCTGTCGAAACCCTGTGGATCGGCGTGATGCTCATCAGCAAGAGATGGTTGAACACCGCTTAGTTCTCCTTGCCCCGGAACGTCAGTGATTGTCCCCAAATCGAACTGTTTTGCTGCTACACCATTGGCATCCCCACTGTCATTGCCAGCGTCAATTACAATGGAAGGATCCTCTTTAGGCACCTGACTGCGAGGTAGGTTCACGTCGTCAGGGATATCCTCGATGGCATC
Organism: Phytophthora pisi; assembly: GCA_024679225.1. Taxonomy (NCBI): domain Eukaryota; phylum Oomycota; class Peronosporomycetes; order Peronosporales; family Peronosporaceae; genus Phytophthora; species Phytophthora pisi. The sequence continues at coordinate 11,523 of JAIKVJ010001088.1, forward strand.
GGCTACAGTCGCGTTACCTCCGCCAATATCCGAAGCGTACGCTGGTACATCGGCATCGCTTTCCTCTAGTTCACTGGGATCACCATCGCCTGCTTCATGTTTGTCCACAGTAACAACTTCCACTTCGGTTTGCGGTGCTTCGCAAGTAAATGGACCATCGAGGGTGTCAATTTCAGCCAATTCTCCAGTGGTGGCTTCCTGCTCTGCATTATCATCGCTCACGGTTTCTGCAGTAGCATCGATAGCATCATCTTGGCCATCAGTATTCTTTGGAGACTCATCATGATCCCCAATATTCGAGCCAGCACTCTCATCAGCCGGAGCTGCACTGCCGAGCTGCAAAGATGAGTCGACTTCCTTTAAATCTTCAGCATCGCTTGGAATTTCGTCAGGTGCAGGATGATTTTCGTGGTCAACAATGACGGCATCGTCGGCTGTCTCCGACTCAGAAAGCACGTCTTCCACGACCACAACGTTATCTGCACCACTGTTGCTCTCGTTGAGACTTGCTTCTGAGCACGGTGGCTGTTGATCTTCTTCTTCTTCTTGTGCGTGAACGTTATCAATTGGTTCATCTTTAGATCCAATGTCCACTTCTTCCTTCACGCTTGGATCGGCTGTTCCCTCCTCAGTCGCCGCTATGACATCATCTTCGATCGGAGTTTCACCACTCACAGCTTCACACGATCCCGGTTCGTTTACTGCGGCCTCCCTCGAATCCTCGACGTCCCCAGCGGTGGCACTGGGCGCAGGAATTTCGTCTGCAGACACAACATCACTCACAGCGTTGTCAGAACGCCCTTCTTCTTCGTCGTCGTCGGCATCCTGGCACGGATCTGTTTCTGTTGGAAGAGGTGATCCACATGGCACCTTTGTCGCAGTGTCACTTGCGTGCTTCTCGTCTTCAGCCTCCGGCGTGTCCTCCGCCTTGATCTCAGTCATTTCTTCATTCATCGTCCCGACGCTCTCTTCAGCCTTCCCGTTATCCTGCGCAACAGGAGTCTCCACCGTCTCCGATAGAGTACCGCTCGCCTGAATGTCCACCTCACTGGTATCCACCTGCTTGTTATCTGAGACCGCTGTCGCCTCGGCCTTCACTTGGGCTTCAGCTAAAGCTTTGCGTAGTTGTTCCAGTTCCTCCATCAAGCTCTGCTCTCTCGAACTCGGCGCTGCGTTCTCGACATTGACCGACTGGTTTGTCGCACTCTCCAGCTCTGCTGCCTGGGCGATACTCGCTTCCAGGTCTACACGCCTTGGGGTGTGAGCTCTGGACTTAGGTGAACGTACAACGGGCGGTTCATTGCTCCTGACGGGCAGTTGGTGGCCTCGTGGAGGCGTTCCAGGCGGTCGAGCGGGGCTTGACGGGGCTGTCATATAACCTGCCACGTGAGTTTCGTACGACAAATCCCCCCCTCTCGGCTGGGGCTCCACGCCGAACGGATGCAGACTCAAGTTCTCCAGCGCCGTCACCTCTCGCTCCTGCATGAGGCGGGAAATCGTAGCTTCGGAGAGCTTGATGATGCTCTCCTGTCGAGCCTGGTACTCTTGCGAGTGGGCGAGCAGGTTCTCAAGCTCGAGAATCCTCGACTGCGTCTCGATGTGCTCGGCTGCAACAGCGCCCGTGTTCTCCTTACTGCCCAGTATCGTGGCCTTCCTCAAGCTTAGCTCGAGCGGGGACAGCGCCCGGTCCTTCTGCAACAGCCGCATGGACACCTCCAAGTCGTTCACCTTGTCGCGCAACTTCTGCTTCTCGTCCTGATGCCGCTCGATCTTGAGGTCGTACTCGGTCCTGAGGTTCCGCACGACTTGGTCGTGAGCTGCTTGAAGAGCTTCCGCTTCTCCTTCCTTCCACTCGCGGAAGCGATGTCTCGTGTCCTCGATCATGGCGACAAACCGAGCCTTCTCGTCCTGCGCCTGCCGAGCCATCTCCTCCATCTTGCGCGTCTGGAAGTTGATCTGCGCCTTCATCTCCGCTGCGTGAGTGCGCAGTTGGGTGTTCTCCTCTTGGGCGGACCTCAGTTCCTGTTCGACGGCTTCCAGCTCGGCTGTGAAGTGGCGCTTGGCCGCCTCCACCTCCCGGAAGAGGTCGACCTGCCGCATCTTCTCCTCCACGACCTGCGCGCGCGTGGCCTTGAGCTCCTTCTGCCAGTTGAGTTTCTCCTTGAGCAGCGCGCGCAGCTTCTCCTCCCGGTTCTCCGCGCGTCGCTCGGCCATCTTGATCTGCTTGCGCGCCAGCTCGAGCTCGAGCTCCGTCTTCTCCACCGTGCGCCCCATGTCTCGCGACCGGATGCGCAGCTCCGCGTTCTTGCCCAGCGTGGCGCACAGTTCCTCGTCCTGCTCCTTGGTGGTCGAGCTGGGAGAAACTGGCGGTCGAGCCAGGCGGTGCTGACTCTGTGGCGGGTGTGACGGAGGGGACGGCATCGTGCGGAGCTTTCGAGGGGAATAGGACGGTGCCACGGGCGTTTGGCTCACTACGAAGCCCGTCAGGGGCTCGTCGAACTCGGTCATGGGGATCTGCACGTCCTCCTCGAAGCTCAAATAGTCCGTCGGCTTGGCCGCGTACGTCGACGGTCGCGCTGTTGCGTGCGCCGTCTCGAGAGCCGCGCGGTGTCTTCTCTCGGTCTCCAGCTCGGCGTTCAGCAGGTTGATGGTGCCGTACATTTGCTCCATGTACGCGAGCTGCGCCTGCTCCGTCTCGGACGCGAACAGTCCGTCGGATATCGAGCGCTGGCGAACAGGTTCCGCGCGTCTTGCAGCCGCAAGCTCGGCACGTCGAGGAGGAGGCGCGTAAGTCTCCGAGCTGGAAGCGTGGAAGTCGTCGTCTGCTGCCGTTGAGTCTCCTGACCCCGGGGGAGAGCGAGGTGTCGTCCAGCTGCTGCGTTTGGGCGCGTTGGGGCTGGCCGACGGGAGAACGGGTAGAATACTCCCTCCAGCGCCGTATTCGGAACGTCGAGCGGTGGCGACGGCTTCGGCTGTACTACCTGGCGGGGGGCGGGGGCTCGGGACGGCCATCCTCGCCACGCGGCTGGGAGGAACGTAGTCGGCGTTGCGGCCGGCGTTGGTCCACGACGAAGACCGGTCCATCGTCCTGGCTCACACAGAGAGAGGGTAATACCCGCTGTCGTCGTTGCTGTCGTCTCTATCCTCTCTCTCTCTCTCTCCAGGCCAGTTTCCAGGACTCACTCAATGCTGCAATGGAGGGACCTTCGGGGGCGTTTCGCACCGGTCGAGTCCCAGTTTATACAGACGCACCACGGCCCACGCTCTTCGTCGCGTATAACTCCAGACAGGCGACGCACGACGCGCCTCTCGCCAACAACGAACACTGGAGCAATCGCAGTGGCTCCAAGCGTTGACGTCCAAAAGATGGACACGCATTGGATGTGCAAGTTGAAGTTGTCGTACTTAGGGCAGATGGCTACATCTGATAAGTCTCCGTTAAGTTCGTATTTTGAGATCATGGTGATGACGCGGCGGGTCCTGGCGCTGCTGGGCGGTCTGGGCGCGGCTTCTTGCGCCTCGGCGGAGCCCTTCGCCTCCTCCTTGGACGCGTCGTACGTGGTGCAGCTGCACGCGAGTCGAGATGGCTACACGCCGCCTGAGAGCGGTGCGAACGTCCGCTCGCAGCTCATGACGACCGAGTCGGGGCAACAGTTCGAGTGTTTCTTGCCGTCTCTATCCGCGGACGCGACGGACGATTTAGAGACTGCGGCAGCGGATTCTCTAACCGCGAAGGAGAGGGAGGAGAAGGAGCAGAAGGCGGCGTTTCTGGCCTTCGGCCGGGCCGCGGCGCAAAAAGTGAGACCCAAATGCGTCCAGTACGTGGATAAAGACACCGACTGGGTCTACGAGGTCTGCTCGGGTCTGTTAATTCGTCGCGTGGGTCTCCGGTCAGCAACTGCAATTCCAAGTGCAACAGCAAAGGCAACAGCAACAGAGGCAACCAAGGAGGGGAAACCCACTGTGGAGGTGCAAGTGGATGCAACTGGCGCAACTGCGAACCCTGGCGATAAGCAACAGCAAGTTGCCGGCCACGAAGTGGAGGAACTCGGCGCGTTCGTGTCGGACGCAAGTCGGCCCGCTCTTAACTACGACGAGTTCGCCATGCCCGAGACGCAGGACCGCGTCAAGAACCACCGCAAGCCGCTGTTTACGCAGACGTTCGGCAAGGACGACCAGCAGATCCAGGTGCAGTTCATCTGCAGCGCCACGGCGCGAGACGACGCAGTGTCTGCGGTGCAATGGAGGGGAGATTCACCTAACGGTGGTCCGCGTGAAGTTGCCGCCTTTTTGGTGGGCTCTCGCGTGTTCTGCGACCCGCAACACTCGGACGCCGACGACAACGACCTGTTTACGGTGCGCTCACTGCTGCAGCCCCTGGAGGACGCCCACACGTGCGTGACCCGCAACGAAGGCTGGTGGACGTACGAGTTCTGCTTCGGCCGCTCGTTGAGACAGTACCACCGCGACGGCGACGGTCGGATCACGGCCGACTTCTCGCTCGGCACGTTCGACACGGCGGCCAACCGCGAGCTGGAGCGCTCGGGCTCGGCGCTCGTGTCGGAGCACATTGACGCCACGCACGACGTGTCGAGGCCCGCGTACCTGGAGCTGTACGACCACGGCACGTTCTGCAAGGAGTTCGAGAGCCACGCCCCGCGCAAGGCCAAGGTGTTCTACTACTGCAGCCAGGGCGGCACGAGCCACCACATTCTCACGGTCAAGGAGACGCAGACGTGCAGCTACACGGTCAAGGTGTCGTCGCCCGTGCTGTGCGACCACCCGCACTTCCTCAACGACGAGCAGAAGAGCGACCAGCAGGCCGAGGTCCTGCACTGCATCCCCGTGGCGGAGCCCGCAGCAGCAGCGGCGGACGAGCAGTAAGTAGACGTATTGACAGCGAAATACAACCGGCGGGATCTTGCACGGTCGCAAAACCACGAGCCGTCCCGGTGTTGAACGTGTTGCCTTCTGAAGACTCATTCTGGTGGCGGTTCAACTCCGCGTATACCTAACGCTGCTGGAACGCCGGCAACACCAAAGCTGCCAGGCCTTGCAGTGCTGCAGCGTCGAGCAGGAGCCCGCCCAGCGTTGCAAGTTGCCGTTTTGCTTCCGCTTGGGGGCGACGGCGGCGACGTTCCGCGGCATTGATTGCTGACACGCGGCCGTTACGCTGCGTCCATACTGCTGAAGATACCTTCAGTTGACACACCTCCACCGCACGCTCCATATCCAAATCTTTTCGCGGCGCGGCTTGAGGGCGCCCCCAAGCTCGCCTCTGCCCGGGCAGAGGAGGCGCACATGCCGCCGCTGCAGCTGGCGGTTTAACACCATACTGAAGCCCAGTCAGCGCAATTCGTCAGGCAATTCTGAAGCGCTCTGTCAAACGTGTGGTCGCGGAGATAAATCGTTGGTCTCCGCTGGCAAAACGTGGCGGATTAGATTAAATCCAGGCTTTAGCACGGTCTCTGCGCGCGAGTGCCCAAAGAGCGGGGCGCTTTCGCTCCACTCGTTTGGCGGTTCATTCGCAAATTTGCCTCCTGCCACTCGCTCGATTCGCGTGCCGCCCCGCAAAGACTCTTCACTCTCCCCTCCCTCTCGCTCACTCCCCGCCAAGGCCTCCGCCCTCTGCGTGATTCGCTCGTCGACCCGTGGAATTTAAAGTGAAGTGGAAAGACCCCGGACAGTGCACACCGCCGCTCGTTCGCCCTCTTTCCCCTCTCACTCCCCGGGCCTCCCCCTCCGCCAGCTCGCCGAGCCAGACCGCCACGTTGTTCATGCTGTTGGTCGACCCGCTTTTTGCCAGCTGCGACGACATTGTTGACCCCACCACCATCTTCACGGGCTTCTTCTACATTGGCGCGTGCGACGAACCTGCCTAACAGGATTACTTAAACAGACTCCCCCAAGACTCAAGACTCAAGACCCCACCGATTCTCTAAACCCGACTGCCACTGCAACACCTAACCAAAACCTTTCACTTAACGACGACCAACCACCTGATGAACAAGATGACGAACTCCTTCCCCGAACCCATCAAGCTCCACGACGACGAGACGAGCTCGACGCAGTCGGAGGCGTCCGACTCGGTCCCGAACACGTTCGAGGGCCCGGAGAAGAACCTCGAGATCGACTTCAAGCTCGGCGTCGGCCACCCGCGCGGCCTGCGCGAGGTGCCCCGGGCCGACCTGGACGAGATGCTCGAGGCCGGCCAGTGCCAGATCCTGTCGCGCACGAGCAACGAGCACATCGACGCCTACGTGCTGTCCGAGAGCTCCATGTTCATCTACGCGCACAAGATCGTGCTCAAGACGTGCGGCACCACGACGCTGCTCAAGTGCCTGCCCTTCATCAAGACCTTCTCGGAGCGCCTCGGCCTCGAGATCGAGTGGGTCAACTACTCGCGCAAGAACTACACGTTCCCGGAGGAGCAGAAGTACCCGCACACGAGCTTCCAGACCGAGGTGGCGTTCCTGAGCTCCTACTTCCCGGACGGCTCGGCCCACGTGCTGGGCCCGCTGAACCACGACCACTGGTACATCTACGCCTGGGACGCCGACATCCACGAGAAGCCCGGCGCCATCACGCACAACTTCGCCCAGGAGGAGCCCGGCGCCAACGAGAGCACGCTGCACGTGCTCATGCAGGACATGCACCCGAGCGTGGCTAAGCAGTTCTTCAAGAACAACGACACGACCATGACGTCGCGTCGCATGACGATCGAGAGCGGCATCCGCGATCTGGTGCCTGGCGCCGTGATCGACGACTTTGCCTTCGACCCGTGCGGCTACTCGATGAACGGCATCCTGTTCGACGCGTACTACACGATCCACATCACGCCCGAGAGCCACTGCAGCTACGTGAGCTTCGAGACCAACGCGCGCCTCCGCTCGTACGCGTCGCTGCTGAAGAACGTGCTGCGCTGCTTCCGCCCCGCCAAGTACTCGGTCAGCGTGTACACGGACCGCAACGCGCTCGAGTCGGCCAAGGGCAACAACATGTTCGCCGAGGACCTGGTCAAGATCGACGACGACCTGCTGTACAAGCGCAAGGGCGGGCACACGCAGGCCACGTTCGAGGGCGACTACATGTGCCGCATGGCCAACTTCGCCCAGTCGGACAAGCCTGTGCTCAGCCGCGCCGCCCAGAAGATCCGCTCTCCTTCCTTCGCGTAAGCGGAGCACGCGACAGTCGACCGATCCAGCGAGCACGAATTGCTTGCAGAGGTGGTGAAAACCACCTCTTTTCTGCTTTTCTCTACTTTGCCATCGCCGCTGCCTCCGTTGCACTCACAAAACAAGACAGAACTACACTAGTAATTGGAAAATATGACCGGAGGCTTTCACGTTTGAACTGGTTTGCAATTGCCTCAAGCAACTGTCCATGAGACGAGGCAAGGGGTCTTTTTAATCAACAACTTCAACTTCAGATTAATGACGTTTGCTGGTTTTACGCAACGTTCTCGTCCTCCTCCTCCTCTGCGTCGCTCTCTTCGTCCCCTTCCTGCAGCGTTCCTTCCTTCCGCAGCAAGGTCGATTCTTCGCGCGACTCGAACAGCGATTGCAGCAACTGCTGGTTGATACTCACGCGACGCAAGTGCTGCATCGCCGCCATGTAGTCCTCGATCGCTCCCTCATCCGCTCGCTCCAGGAAAGTCTCGCGAAGTTCATTTTCCAGCGCCGCCACATCCGCCACATTGGTCGCTCCGGGTGCTTGTACATCCAAGGAGAGCTGCACCGCCGCCGTGTAGCTCGCTGGTACTTGTGGTGGCTCCAACCCATCGACAGTAGGCACCTCCGCATTGGCGGCTTCGTCAGTACCCTTGTTAGCTGAAGGCACCGCAAAGAACGTGCGAAGCAACTGCGCATTACGAATGGCGCGCACAGTCTTCTTGAACTGCTGCTCCTTGGAGCGCAGCCCAGCGATCTGATCAGCATCCAGGTGTTGGTAGCGCGCTATCTCGCGCATGATCTGTCGGTGGCACAGCCACGCTGTCTTGGCATCCACACGCCGACTCAGTAGTTGGTCCAGGAAGGCGACGCGGAAACTCAACGTCTTCGCGGTTGGAGCGTGCGTGATGCTCGTTTGCAGGACTTGTTGCACAGCCTCGCGGTCATGAGCCCACGTCTCACGTAACAACTCAAACTGGTACACTTCTTCCTGCTCGTCCAGAACTACAGCTTTAATCGTACTGTTGCGCGGGTGTAAGCTACCTCCATTCGCTGCCGAGCTCGTTCCTCCAACACTGCCAGCTCCTGCAGCCTTGGCTCTCGCGATGAGAGGTGCCGGATTCAGCACACGCTCGAGCAAGATGACATCCAGGAATCGCGCGAATGAGATGCGATTTGGCTTCGAGTAGTCATGTGCCGCCTCGAATACCTTTTGCAAGAACCGGTCGTCAACCGTGGGAGACAGGTGCGTTACCACGGATGCGAACTCGTCAAACTCAAGACTGCCGTCTCCGTTGATATCGCCGGCGAGATATACAGCTCCGAGAACTTTTTCAAGTAGTGCTCGCTGCGATCCGAACTCTTCGACGCAAAGGATCAGCAGATCGTTTTCCCGTATATACTCTTCGTCGCGAGGAAGAGCCTTAGTCCGAATCCGCTCCGCTAGGGCATCCATTCCTCGAGCATATGCACCGAACCTCTCTCGTAAGGCTTCTTGTACCGTGGATATCGCAATCGTTATACGAATCTTGAACTCTCGATGAGGAATCTCGACGCGATGCTTTGAGCCGCTTAAGAATGTCCCGAGAGACCAGCGACTTAGCAGTCCCTGTGCAAAGATTCAACAAAGCGTCAGCGTTGCCCACCTTGGAAATAACAAAGAGATAAACTTTGAACGCCGCCGTACCAATACGAACTTATGCTCGTGGAAACCTAACGGGTTGTGGAAAAGAATCAGCGACAAAACAGCAACAAAAGCGAGTCAAGACTGTCAAGGAAAACTGTGCTGCAACCCACAACCTAGGAAAATAGGGACAACATGAAGATATGAAAACGGAGAAATGAAGAGGATATCTGAATGCCCATGAACCTCAAGCACCTAGATAAGAATCTAACGTTAGCAAGAGGAAAAAGGGTAGCCACAATCAGAGAACACGATCAACGTACAGGTGGCACTGAAACATCTTCTCGTGTTTGCGAAGCGACTGAATAAGCTTGAGTAGGTGGCGTTGGGCAAGCGCCTTGAGTCCGTACTTTCGAATATGCCAATCGTAGATGAACTCGCTAAACTCCATTCGTCGACTGCCATACTGCAGTGTTGACACCATGCCTTCGTAGTTATCCCGATACAACTAAGCAAAAAGCAATAAGCACAGCATTAGACGTCATGCCTTACAACACCAGATAATACTCAAAACGCACCTGGTTGATGATACGCAATAAGATGTCCACGCTGAAGAGTTTGGCGCCTCGTGTTGCTGCTGATGCATTCTTGATGTTTGTAGGAATGTCACCCTTACCTTGTCGTAGTGTAGCAGTTTCATCTTCGTTTGAATACTGCTGCATTGTCCTTCCTTGGGTTTTCTGAAATTGCATTTGGTCACGAGCTTCCTGGTCTTGAGCAGTTTTTCCCGAAGACCGTCGGAGGTTTTTGACTATCTTCATCACCTCTTCATCTTCTTCCATCGTCATAGCCTCATCATCCTCTTCCAGTGCTATGGCAATGCCCACGTCCTCCTCCTCCTCCTCAGAAATCGCTTCAGTCGCAGGAACTTGTATGCGGGTCATTCTAGCTCCAATTGCCGTTGCAATTAATCTTGCCACATCCTCCAAATCGTTGCCGCGCGCCAGCGATTGTACTGCAAGTATGATCGGGAATTCTCTGTCTGCCGCTAGCGAGAGACGGCGCTTCCCACCACTTCCTCCCAATACCACAGGGACTTCTGCTAGCGCACCAGCTTGCTCCAGTTTGTCAGCGAGGTCCATGACAAGCAACACATCATCGCTTCGGCTCTCACTACTAGGTGCTGAGTCTTCGCTGTCGACGAGTGGGGCCAAGCTGCGCACAAACTTGCTGAACTTGACAAGCAGCATACCCATGGCCTCAACATCTTCGCGGACTTTGTCTTCTTTTGGGATAGTTGGTTTTTCTGGTGTTGCTGGCAGTGGAGTGAGAGCCTTATCCTTCGGGGCCCCTGCTTGCCAGGAATTCACGAGGTGCTGCGCCTTGCCGTAGTTACTAACAACTTTCGGCATAGCTCCACTTTCAGTGTCGACACCAGCAGCACCCAAGCTCGTGTCACTAAGCGCTGCGAACAGTTTCGTCAAGATTGGAATGCGTCTGTAGGCACCGGTAATGGTCTCCGTGCTCATTGTGTGCACGCGCACATCTCCAAGCGTAGATAGCATAGATTGCAATTGATCCAGCTTCATGAGGAATTGCTGCTCGGCTGAGAGTGGAGTACGCAACGCCGCTCGTGGGTTTGCTACCTGCTGCTGCGGCAGCGGTTGAACGACTGCTGTGGGTGCGGGTACCGGAAAGTGGCGGCGGTGATAGCCGCTCCTTGAATCGTGCATCCGACGACCATCAAGTGCTTCGAGCAGTTGCCAAACTGCGTCCATGATATGCGCGTCGGGGCCGTCCTCCATCTTGATAATTTCGGTGAGATCGTTGTGGAGTAAGTCCAATAGCGGCATGGATTCTCTGTCGATGGGTGTTTTGAGTTGACGGCGACTGCGGTCGCTACGTTTAAACGAGCCACGCCGACCGCTTTGATTTTCTTCATCGGGATGATCATTGGCATCTGAAAGTGAAAGACGTCCTCGCTCACGTATCGTGATCTTTTGAAAGCGTGGGCTATCACGGTGGGTATCACGAGGAGTACTTTTAATCTCGACCCCCTCCTCCTCCTCCTCCGAGCTCTCCCCTTCATCTTCATTGAAATCGTAGGCCTCGGTTATACCATTAAGATCCACAAATCTTGTCGATCTTCGATCCCGCCTTTTGGACAAACCTCGCCGTGACAATCCGCGCCGAACTGCAGGCTTGGGAGTTTCTTCACCTTCGTTCACTGCACCAATGATGTCACCAGTTTTAGCGGTCGCTGCTTCATCGTTTGTTGCTGGCTCCAGCTGTAGCTTCGCTTCTCGAAGCATTTTCTGGAATTGGGGTGACTGCTGTAGTGCTTCCCACACCTGGAGAAAGGTCTGGGTAGTGCAGTTGTCCAGAAAGACGTGCAAGATGGCGCTAGCGTCTTCCTCGTTGGCTTGACTTGCAATCTGGCAGAAAAATGCCAAGCGCTCCTCGTGAGGTAGCCCCCAAAAATCTAGCAGCAGCATGACCGTATTATCCTGTAGGAGGCCCACATCGCCTAAAATTTCTGCCATCACTCCCGGGCTGCGTGGCCTTCTGTGGGGAACTCGCCGACGCAGCAGCTCCAACTCATATTCTAGCTGCTGACAATATAGGTAAAATGGCGTGCGGTCTCTAGGCCGCTGTGTTGGAGCTGAATGCCGTGGAGAGCGAGGTGATGACCGCGCGTTTCCCCGTTTAGACTTAAAGTTCAAGCCGAATCCCAGACCAATGCTCGAATCCAGGCCGCAATCGCTTTCTTCATCGCTGTCGCCATCAAATGTTTCATTTCCAGAATGTGTCGAGTGCTTGAAGAGGAGCGAGACCAATAAGTCACGTAGTGAGTTGAGCGAATCGGCATAGCGTAAGAATGCCTTCGGACTGCTAGCACCTTCGGCATCACTCTCCGACACCACGAGTGGCAGGTTAGCGAAAAAGGTTTCCAGTACGCTCCAAAGCATTGTCTCATCGTCGTCTTCATCACTTGGAGGGGAATCTTCTACTACCCGTTTAGTTTTCAGGTAACGTCGCCATTGTACGAAAAACTCCTTCAGCACGGCATCGCCGCGGTCACTAGTCATAAGTTCCAATATACGACGGTCCCCCGAGAACCGTGCAGAGCGTTGCCCATCAGCAGGTTGTCGATGCTCTTGGTGACTGGCGTCTATTGCATCCCGCAACAATTGATGAAACTGGAACAGCTCGTGACGGAATTTCGTCGCCACTTGATCACGCATGGGAATCGCAATTGTGTACGGAGGGGATGGCTCCATCCGCTGCAGCTTTACCTGTCGAGGTGACATCCGCGATCGATGCGGCACCGGCACGTAAGGATAACCTGCTGATGCTCCAGGGGGCGGTGGTGCGTGGCTCATGTGCAACTGCGGCGGACCACGAGGGTGTAATCGAAGCACCACTCCATTTCCCGCATTAGTTTTCCTTGGCGATGAGAGGGAGGACATCGCCAGCGCTCAGACGCATTCGATGCTACTGCAGTGAAAGAATGACTGGCATCCTGAATACAGCAACAACAAACTAATAAATAGCAGCCCTAAAAGCCCGGAATAGCAACACACATCGCGACAAAAATGGGAACCGCGCAGACTGGGTCAGCAAAACAGTTCTTACCGCTGAGGCGCTAAGGCAGGCAAGATCTGCTTCACGCCCCTCGATTATTTTACGGGACGAGAACGTTTCCTAATCGTCGACTGCCTGTCAACTCAGCAATCGTACAAACCACTTCTCCCCCAGAGGCCTGGATGTTAGGCACAGGCTCTCCAAACAGTCCGCATCAGACCTTACAGACAGCTTGCTCATTGCATCGGTACCTCCGTCGTGATTGCGTCTAGAACATGTTGAAACCCGCGCGGTCGTTCTTGCCGCGGGGCAGCTCGATCTTCTCCTGGTTCTTGGCGATCACGTCCGCCGTGACAGCGTACTGGTCGCGCACGCCCTCCAGAGCGCGCACCAAGTTGAAGTACCACTTGACGTCGAGCTCCACGACGGCAGCGACGGCGTCCTCCGCCGCGTTGCTGCCGTTGTTGCTCTGCTTCTCCACCTTGGCCGTGACGCTCTTCTCCTCGTCGCCGTCCTTGCCACCCTTCGAAGAGGTGACGGTGGTCGTCGTGCTCGTCTCCGAGGTGGCCTTGGCGTTGAGCTTCTCCACGGCCGAGGCACGAGCCGAGCTGTAGTCGGCCAGCGCGTCCCACGTCTTCTGCCACTTGTCCAGCGCCTCCTTGAGCTGCACGTACGCGTACTTCTGCACCTCCACGCCAAAGTTGTTGCCGTCCTCGACCTTAGGCACCTGGAGCTGGATCCAGAGCTGCAGCTGCGCGATGGCGCTCAGCAGCTGCGCCACCTCGTCGCCCACGACCGCCAGCAGCGACTGCACGCCGCCGTTGGAGCCCACGGCGCTGGGCGCGGCCAGCACCGCCTGCGCGAACTTGGCGCGCACCGCCGAGGGCGAGCGCTCCGCCGCGTGCTGCTGCACCAGCGCCTGCA
>JAIKVJ010001089.1:0-24825 GCA_024679225.1 Phytophthora pisi
AGAGTTACAAGTGACTGTAGCCACTTGTGCGTATAACCCTGTTACACAACGGCTAGACCGACTGCACCGGAATCAGCGTGACACCTAGCTCTGCAAGTTCTTCCTTACGTGACATCCAGTCCCGCCGCCGCATATGCAACTTGCACTGGATCGCGGCAGTGCTAGCAGTCCCGGGGCAGTCAGGAGACGGAGACCGGGGGGACTCCGACGCGCACCGGCTGTCGCTAGACGACTTTCGTTTTTGCTCTCGACCTACAAGAGCCAATTCCGCACCGCGGGGTTTACCAGTCACCGGGCCCGCGGCCATCACGTCTTCGTCACCAAACGCACCGCTACCCCCTACCTGGGGGCCGACGACTCACGAGCGACGCCGCCGCATAACAAGGGCCTTGTTTTGCCTAAGATAAATGTTCCTTGTGGTACGATGTATCCGTTTGCCCGAGGGGTATGGCACGTGTACAAGGCGCCAAGTCCGCCAAACGCACGTCGCACGGCGCATCACCAAGTGATGGCCTCACTATTCCGGCTTGCGCTCATTCTACTGCACACTTACTCACACATATGATTTGCTTGTATGTTGTAGGGGGACAGGTAATCATCCACCGAAGCCCTTCTACGTGGGGCCATCTCAATGCAGCCCACAGCGTGAGCTTGCAGAGGGCGGCTCGTCGAGGTGAGCGCTGCCCTCTGACCCCTAAATGTATTTTGTAGATTTGTATGTGGGCACAGTGCCCAGAAGGGTGCCACCCAGGTAGGGAACCGCCCTCGGGAAACCCATTTCGGTGCTGACCGAAGGGTGCAGCACCATGTCCGGTGGTGGTACATTCCGACGGTAGTCCCATGACCCGACCATTATCAGATATTACTAAAAACCATCGAAAGATATCCGATAGGAATATTCTAGGAAGTTAACGGGTATACCGGTTAGAAAAGCAAATACACTCTCTGTACTAATTAGTGTGAAAAACAGGTTTCCCGACTTTTAGATGGATATTTTTCACATTCCTTTTTGGAACATCCGAGAGGGCTAGCTTGCTAGTTTTTCTTGGAACGGTCTCCGGCAGCTTCCATCACTTCCCCCGCGAAACCAACCACTACACTTATCTTTCTGTAATTCTACTACTCTTACTTTTACATCAGCTATTACTATCGACCTACGACCCGACCTTTATTGCCATATTTCTGCTTATTGCTATAGTCCGCAATGTAATCGGTATATTTTATATTGTTATTGCTATATTTAGCATTAACCAGAACAATATTTCACGCATCCGACGTCATAGCGGAATACTTGACACTGTTTAGCGACCTTCTCGGTCTTTGGCTAAGATCAAGTGCAGTATCTGTTCTAATCAGTGTGAAACTGGTTTCCCGGCTTTCATCTAAAAGCAATAATTGTTTAATATTCTGCCCGCGTGAACCTTCTTGCCAGCGTTGCTCTTGGAACGTCTCAGCGGTTCTGGCTCATCGCTCATTAGCTGAGAAGCTTTAGCCGTGATCAGCCACATCAAAGTTACCCCAGCATACGACCTCAGGAGGTGCTACAGCTCTTCAGGCAGCACAACCGCGCTCTCGGCTCCCGTCCCAGCAGCAGCAACCGCGACGCCCCGGGTGATGCGCAACCAGCGTTGGCACCGTCTCGACGAGGCCCTGGACGACCTCGCGGCGATGCGGAACGCGTGACGCCGGTTGGGACGCATTCGGCCGTCGATGGGCCAGCAGCAGCTCCGACAAAGCTTCATCCTCGACGCGTCGCGGGTATCCTGTGCGTGGTGTCAGCTACTGAAGAACATCCGTAGACGTGCCCCATCGACTCGGCCTCGCTCCTCGAGCACTTTACTGCGGGGGGATCTCGCCCCGCATCAACTTCGTGCTGGACGAATCGTGCGGGGTGCTGTTCCGTGAAGCGATGACGGACTGGGGACCCAGACGGAGCAGCGGAATACGCTCATGTACGGGCTGGTGCTGGACGAGGTGGAGAACCAGCTCATGCAAGCGGCAGCGAGCTCCAAGAAGTTCTCGGTCTTGGCACAGATGGGGTTCAGGGCATCGAATGGGACCCCATAATACAACTTCATGGCAACGATGTTTCTGGCGCTTGTACCGCAGGCTACACCAAGTCTGGTACGGCTACACCAAGTCTGGTACGACCTGCGGAACGCGTTCGAGTCCGCTCACCAGGACATGCTATGGTACGTGCTCGGCCTGTTCGGGCGTCGAGCACGCATTCGTTGAGCGCTGTGACGTCCTGCTTCATCGTCGTCAATTCGACCGACGGAGTAACGGACCCAGAACGGCAATAGGTGTTCGTGTACTAAGGCGGCACGCTCAACCCCCTCTTGTTCATTATCGGAAAGCGCAGCATGTCGAGGTAGTGTGTCACGAGTCCGGCCATCAAGACATCAAGACATCAGTGGCATCGTCATCAAGATTGAGTGCAGTGTCGTCAAACCCCAGCATACTCCAGAAAACAAGGACCTGCCGTTTTACCTGCACGCTCCGAGAAGCTGCACGGAGTGGTCGTCGCGTTGGGGTACGGGGTGCGGCCATCTACCATCACCTACGCTGACGATCGCAAGGTGTTCGGCGACAGCGCTGCAGGCATCAAGGCGTCAAGAAGTTCCTGGAGTGGACAGGGTTGCAGGCCAACCCAGGCAACTACGCCTCCCTGGACGTGACGTGCGGCAACCCTACCCACGACAAAGACACGAAGCAGCCGCTCCACGACGATATTACCTTAAGCATCAAGGCATCCGACGGCGAGTTCAACATGTACGCAATCCGCCAGCGTCATGACGACGCCCTGGAGCAGATCAGGTCCAAGACCCGCAACGCGCTTGTCCGCAGCAAGTCGTCCACGGAGCTGCGTCTGTACCAGCCGGTTACCGAGTACTGTGTGGGTCAGCTCGCGCAACTTGGTAAGGTCCCACCCAAGTAACGAGAAGCTTGTAGTGTTGTTAGACAACCCGTGATCTCAACACATAGTCTCCGACGTCGAAGTACGGCCGCTACACTTTCTGTTTCCTCTGGTTGCGCACAGCTTGCCGTGCACGTTCTGCAAGCATCGGCTTATGAAGACCACGAATGCTGCTTCGTAAATGCTCTAAATGCTCTAGCCAAGTTGCTATAGCCTTTGGTTCCTCAGGTATCTGCAAGGGTTTCGTCTGTCCCACATCAAAACACAGCTGCAAAGGCAAGGGGATCAACAATCCACAAAACAATACCACAACAGCCTTATTACCAAGCGGCGGCACCGGTGTATGGTTCAAGCTCGACTGTAGCAATGGCACGAAGAATGTTCAATCGTGGGTTTTGTATTCTAGACATAGCGCGAGTAGCACCTGAACAATATCACGATATGTCCGCTCCACGCTCCCATTGACCCAAGGGGAGTACGCTACCATGTCGTCGTGCCTTGATTTCATGCGTCTGCAAAGCTCTTTCATCACCTCGTTCCGCAAATGTGATCCTTGGTTGCTAATCCAGAGATGGGTCAGGCCATAGCGACTGTTCCAGGCTAGCATTGAATCTACTACCGTGCTGGTAGGTGTAGCGCAAGGGGTGACCTCACAGAAATGCGTTGCTTCATCTTTCAGCACTAGAAGAAAAACTTCTCCTTCAAAACTGTCTCCAAGAGAGAGGAAATCGAAATCCAACGCGTCATTCCACTAATTTATACGATAGGTCGGTCCCCACGGGCGCTGCACAATCTTGGCGCCCTTTACATGCTTGCCTAGCACGCAGAGAGAAAACGCTCAACACGAGCTCGAAGCGGATGCACCTCGAAGTGACGTCGAACGCCTTAAATCATAGCTCCACGCCCTCGGTGAGCTTGAGAGCCACAGCGCGATCCTATTAGTAGCCGTTGAGTCAGCACCTCTTCTCGGCTAGGTATCCAGAGCCTGCCCTCAATGAACCACCCGTTTTTGTCATCCCCCGTTTCACTCCGAGGTCGTTCGGTTGCATGCTGCTTCTGCGTAGCAAGTACAGCAGTGAGCGGCGGTCATTCAAATTCTGGATCACCAAGTGGTCTTAATTGTGGTAACAAAGACCGCTGTATCTGCACTTCATCGGTGACCGGGTTTGAGGCCTGGTGTTTCTTGCGTCTTCGTCGTCATTTCAGTCGCTACGCTTTGGTCTCCTCCCGAGCAGTTTTCCTGAGCTGCATGACGTTAAGACACACCACAGGGCGAGGTTCCCCGCCCATCCGGAGACCATGTCATCCCAGACATTAGTGTGCTCCACCTCATGTCGATATTCCATCGACTTCGTCTACCCGCGCATGAGTTTACCGCGTATGTGCTTTTTACCTCCTTCCCGGGGCGAACACGTACACCAAATTGGAACAATCGCAATACAGTCGAAACCTTCCTGGGCGCAGCAGTAGATAGCTGAGTTTCTCGCAAGCACACACGATCGGGTTGGCTTCTTTCTCGATTATGCTCCGAACCAGTAAAACTGCCGCTCAGACAAACTAACCGTTTGTGCTGCTGCTGATGTACCTCTTTCGTAGGGTGCCACTTCACAGCATGAATTACCAGTACCGAGCAGCCCAAATCGCTGGCATCAGTCAGTAAACACATTGTCGCTGTTGGCACTATATGAAAATCTTCGTAGCACAAGGGACACTTTTGGCTGCGTCTCAAACAACACCAAATATTTTCGGCAATCAAACGCTGGTGAATCTCCATCTTCGGTGCATCGATATCGTAGTTGAAGAAAGCAACAACCAACTGGTCTAGCTTGTCGAACCATGCCTGATGATCATTCAATAAGGCAGTCACGGAGCTATGCCAAGAATGGGCCAGCCCATGAGGCATTGATGGAGTCGCTGGGTCAAATCCGCTCCTCTTCTTCGGCTTGTATTACCGCTTCTTGAAGCTCAATCCAATAGTTTTCTTCGTCACGGATGATTGCGGATGAGGTCCCACGGAGCATAGAGCAGTCAAACAGCGGTGTAGCGATGGCGTCCGGCGCGGAGACAGTCATTCTCGGGTTGAAGTCATCCATCCACGGTAGCCGTGTGTGTGTCCACGCTTGTGCTGGGTTGCGATTTCCGCGCTAGCAAGTCCCATTATCACCGCTATCGACCGCATGACGCTCCTTCCAATCGAAACAACCCTCCCACCCTCTTAGTATGGTTTTCTAAACTTGTGTAAAAACTGGTTCTCCGACTTTTAGTTGGGTCTTTTCCACATTCATCTTTGGGACATCTGTAGGGGCTAATGTTAACTCGAAAATGGGTAATATTGATATTGGTATTTGGTTTTGATATATAAAATATTATATGATATTTTAAAGCATTTGGAAAATGAATATTGATAATAATACTAATATAACAAATGATTTATTAAGATCTCATTAAGTCTAGTATTTTGGGCCAATCGTTAGCTAGATTGAGGCCATTTTGTTAGCATCATTATGAATATCCGGTTGATATTAGGTTGATCCAGCAAACCGTGGACGCAACGTCACAATCTTTGTGTGCTCAAGCATGATGATAGCAAACTGTGGAGCAAATGCTTAAGCTTCCAGAATTTGGTATGTTTGAATACAAACAAGTATTATAACAACGTACAGTATTCACATTACGAGCACATGGTAACCAAGATATCTGAATACTCGGATCGGGTATTTATTTAAATACAGCTGGTGCTACCCGGTCCAGGATTCGGATACAGCTGGACCGGGTATTTGCCTGATGTATTCGACGCATACAGGTGGTAGTATACTATACTACTCGGTTGGGTATTGTTAGGTACAGGCGGGTATTTTGCAAGTATTAACTCGGTGGGTACATCGTTGCGCGTTCGTATACTAATACTCTACGTCAAAACTAAAAGAAAGGCACACACAAACCACACAATAAGTGGGAACTGGTACGCCCAAAGACACCAAAGTATTATAGGATAGTCTGCTTAGTTCTCTTTGGTATTCTACCGCTTGCTCCTCAAAGGGGAAATCCCAAACTCTGTCTAAACCCTCAACGTGAGAGCTGCAGAACCCATCTCACCGGGGTGGGGCAGCCGTTTGTCAGTTGCAGTTAGATCTGCAACTATCCGAGATCCAATAGTAATATGAGTATGGTTGATTGAGATAGTGCGTACTGGGCAGTACCCAGTGAATATATTAATATCTAACGAAAGATCAAGTCGTAAACTGGGTGCAATTATCTCAAGACCCATAACAGCTGTCGAATATGAAAGACCGTCTGCGCATTATCCGATACCAGCTTTTAAGTAATATTGTGCTTTAATATCATCGCTGACGACAACAACGATGCTTGTAGGAAGCAATAATAAGCGTGCACGTATAGCGATCGAGTGCATCCAGTTCAAATATGAGGTTCATGGGTAATATATATACACGGGGTCAAGCTGACAAAATAAATTGCACGACTGCTGGCGCAAACCCCTAGCTAGTATCTCGATAACGCCCATTGTCATGCTGAGCTCCTACCGGAGAAATCGCACTCCTCAGAGCATGAGCGGAGGTCTTCTGAAAATATCATATAAAATATTTGATACTCGGTGAGATTTGAAATGATATATGAAATATCAAATTGATATCGTTTTCTACCTAATATAATATTAATATCGAATATTATCAATATTATATTTGAAAAAAATCATTAATACCAAGTTAGCATTAGCCGCTGATCTGAGAGCGCTAGCTTGCTAGTTTTTCTTGGAACGGTCTCCGGGGCTTTCATCACCAACACTTGACGCTGTTTAGCGTTGTGGAGATCTATTTTTTCGAATACCTTCTCGGCCTTTGGCTAAGATCAAGTGCAGTATCTGTTCTAATCAGTGTGAAACTGGTTTCCCGGCTTTCATCTAAAAGCAATAATAGTTTAATGTTCTGCCCGCGTGAACCTTCTTGCCAGCGTTGCTCTTGGAACGTCTCAGCGGTTCTGGCTCATCGCTCCTTAGCTACGAAGGTTTAGGAACAGGAATCAGCGAGCCTCGAGCTGCGAACCGGCAATTTCTTGCAGTCTGTCTTTGACACCAACGGGTCTGGTTCCAGCTTCAACATCACGAAGATTCTATGGGGTTATAGATTTTGAAGTTGACGAGCCAAAAGATTCTTCCATAAGGCGTCTGCAGCCGGTTCCCACTATCGGCGCAAGCTCATGCTTTTCCGATTCGCTACAGAAACACCGTGGTATGTGTGTGCTGATTGTTGTTTACGTTGGACTGACAATATTCAGCCTCGACGTCGTGGTGAACGTATAGTTGTGGTAATGTTCCAATTCATGTCTGAACTACTGGTTATGGTTAGTTGGCTGGCCGACCCCGGTACGGCCTCCGAGGGCTTCTCCCATCACTCGTTAAGAGAACTACGTTGCGTCTCGCTGAAAACGCGTTGCGCGAAAGGCCGCGCCTTCTGGTGCGTCCGCACTCTAGGCCTTCTCTGGCGTATTCACTGCCGTTGGCTGATGCCAGTGAGCGGTGTGTGAGCTGGTGCACGTGCCATCGTCCAGGCCACCCGTTGGGTCCGTCGCTGAATCATCGCTGGGTGCTTGTCAAATTTGGGATGGCATCGGATAAGTGAAACACAAGAATAGCGAAAGTTGCAGTGGTGAATGGAAATTTGTCAATAATGTTTTAACATATAGTAGAAGGTTAATATATGACATTAAAATGGTGAGACATGTTAAAATAGTAAGAAAGGGCGTAAAAATGGGGATTGCAGTAACGAGAGGTATAAGTGTAGTGGTTGGTCATGGTGTGTTTGTGTGTGAAAAACTGACAAACCTGTATGTTCCAAAATGAATGCATGAAAGACCCAACTGGAAGTGAGCCAGAAAGGCGCACTTGCCTGGGTTTGGCCCGCAACCCCTCCCACTCAAGGAAGCTCTCAGCATTATCACCGGAGCACTGGATCCCTACTGCGCGGTTGCTCAATACCTTGACGTTATCGGTGTAGTCCGCGGTGCACGGCGGTACGCCATCTGCAGGGTTCCGTATTAGCGCAAGATTTTGTGATTATTATCCTGGTATTTTTCAGTGGACACCCCTTATAATTATTAATAATATCGATACTACGCTTCCAGCATGCATCGGTATTATTAATATTAATATGTATTAAAACAAATAGTATACCACAAAAATATAACCCCCTCAAAGTCGATTGCGGTCCGGCAAAAAATCCACGGCATCGGGTACCGATGCGAATGCATGATTTCCAAAGACACGCTTTTAGGGGGCAATGAGTACGACCGGCCTTGAGTATGGCCATGATGAGGCGGATTATCGAGACGAGAATTGAAAAGTGAGCGACCCCAAAGGCCTAACGAGCTGTCGGGATCTCATCTAATACTAGTAGTTTTGAAATTCCTCTCGCTGTATCGGAAATCCGAGCATCCTGCGAATGTTCGCCAGGAACGATAGCCAGCACGGCAATTAGTTTTATCAACTCCATGTTTTTTAGATGTAAAAAGTGTTCAACAGCTCGCGCTTTGTAGGCTGGGAATCCTAGTCTAATCCAAGGGACAAAAACTGCAGGGCATCCGACAAGGTTCTTTAGAGTAGTTGTTTCGTGCACGTGGGTGCCACCCAGCTGAAGTGGGACAGAACACCAGCGAATTCATTCGTCGACATTGCTTTACCACCGTCAAGATTGCTCACGTAGTAAATCAGACTGTCACGGCGTCGTTGGCATTAGCCGAATATGTTCAAAGCGCGTTTTGTTCGGGATAGATCATGCATATCCATTCAGACACAGCGTTCGCTCCTTCAGGCCATAATATAATGTTCGTAAATTTAAGTTCTGAACCACAGCAGTAGTAAATCAGACTGTCACGGCGTCGTTGGCATTAGCCGAATATGTTCAAAGCGCGTTTTGTTCGGGATAGATCATGCATATCATCCATTCAGACACAGCGTTCGCTCCTTCAGGCCATAATATAATGTTCGTAAATTTAAGTTCTGAACCACAGCAGGGAGTCGTAGAGCTGAGTCGTTAACACACTGCGGTTTCACTATAATGGGTGATGGAGCTTAACAAGACTGGAGAATATAGACCAGTTGTAGCAAAAAGGACTACATGATTCTCATTCTGGGTACACTGCCACGTACCCTACTGAGTACGTTCTTCTTATAACCCCTACCGGCTCATAATATTGTTGGAACATCCAGCTTGAGCGCTAGCTACAAATTGATGGTATGCTTGATTGATGCTACTAGCCTGGCATCGGGTAAAACCTCATTACGTACAGGCTCTCCTTCAAGTGCATTCGTTCCATCGAAATTTCCACGTTGGTTTCGCCTAACCGCCACGTACAGATTTCTCCCGCCAACGATATGGGTGGGGGATTTTTATTAATATTTTCTTCAAAATGATAATATTGCTCCACAGTAGTTATTAATTATAGTAATAGACTGTTAATACGGTCTGTCAACTGCATTAACCCTTCTACTACCGTATGCTGTATTATACAGTAGAAGGTATATTAGAGTTTTTTTAATATGGAGCGAACAACGAATCATCAAAATCCCTCGCATATAGATTTTTGTATAGAGCAGTTTCTGATCCTATTGATTGCTGGTTTCGATCCGGACTGGGGTAGGGTAGCCGTGGCTACGGCGAATATTGATTTGGTAGAGGTCCTTGCCTTCTCAGGCACTACAATTAGCATGGCGAAACCTTCCATTACTATAGCTCTCCTTGAAGCTAAATGCATTATCAAAGCGAGGATGGCTGTTCAGCAAGGGCCGATAATTTGACTGTTTTTGTGATCATGTTACCTCATAACCACGGTAAATGCAAATAAACGATTTTCGGTTGGATAGAAGGTCGTACAAGTACTTATACACTGAGTATGTGAATACAACTAGAGCTCAATCCACTACGTGATATTATCGCTATCGATCCCTCACTTCCGGCTAACTGAATTGATCGACACCCCACGCTTCTATTGACAGTTATTCAAACCTATGCAAACCGATACAGCACAATGCTAGGCGCGTCCGATACCTACTGCGCCGCGTACAGCATAAGCGCAAGCTCCTCTCGCAGCTATTGTGCCCAATATAGCACAAGCGCCTGGTCCTCTGGCGGTATGACGTTCGATACATCACAAGCATCTGCTTCAGTTTCCTCCGCACACGGCGGAGTTCACGCGCGGCACCGAAGCTCGCCCTCTCCAGACCAATGGTTTTGGCCCGGAATTCAGAGTCGAACGAGTTTAGCGGGGTAGCCAGTTAGACAGTTAGTTCGCATCACTATGTTGAAGCTGCACTCAGTAATCTAGCCAATAATGATGCGAGATTTGAGTACCAGTACCATAAACAATGCAAATGTACGGCTCCATTGTTGGAAGTGGGCTTCAAACAGATTAAAAAGATGCACAGGTACCACACTATACTTTAATCAAGTATTTTACTTATGCTGTATAATACAGCATAACAAGCGGGGCTAGCAGGGTTAACCCTATAGTGATCAATATTATACTTGGATTTTGTTTACTGAAGTCCCTACAGTAAAGTGTAAAACATGCATAAATGCTTGGTTTTGCGCCGCACTCCGCAGCATAATATATCATTTTGCAGGAGTTTGCCAATAATTATTGCAATTATTGTTGTAAAACCTCGCGATATGCTTGGTTTTACGCAAGTGATATAATAGGTCAAAATCAATTGAGGGGTACTTTGATTGGATTAAATTTGTAAAACCAAGCATATTGCAAGGTTTTAGGACCACCAACCACAATAGGGTTAATATCCGTTTCAATTAATATTTTAGAGAGAGAGAAGGCCACTGGTACTTGATCTGGTGGCGTATATTTAGGCACTTATTTCGCAGCCTGCTTGAAGCTGGCACTTTGACGTCTAAGTGGGTTACCCTAAACTATTCCTAGTTGATCGGTTTCCCTTCCTGGGTCGTGGTGAGACGGAAGTTTGAGGGGATGCAGTTGCAGAGGTTAATCGGGAGTTCCATTAGGGGGGTGACTTAGGGGGTTCCAGGGGATGTAGTGATGGAGGTAGTCGGGGGTCGGAAATAAACTTACGTGGCTTTTGTATCGGAATCGCTCCGGGCGAGACTCGAACCCTCAGTGGAACGCTTGATCTTCGTGGGCCATATCCACCGGGACACTAGGAGCCCCATTAATATTTTACTGATATTAATAAATCCTAATAAAATTATGGGTATTACCATGAATCCCTGCCTATCTGGCGTGATACCCACTCCATCAAGCTTCTCAGTGCACAGGTAATCTGCAGGTCCATTGACTTCTCGAGCACGCTGGGGTTCAACGACACTACACTAAATCTTGATGACGGTGTCGCGGATGTCTTGAAGGTCATACTCGTGCTGCACTACCCCGACAGCTCCGCTCTTGTCAGACCGGAGCGCCTTCACTGTGCGGATGCAGGGAACCATTATGGCTCGAGCCGAAGAAGTGCCATAGATGCTAGCTTGGAGCGAGACGATCCGGCGTGCCCCCACCTCTCTACCTCTCAAGACTGATCCGCGCGCCAATGACGCCCAGTCCGCAGCTGTAGTAGCCTGTATGTAACAGGGTTACACGCACAAGTGGCTACAGTCACTTGTAACTCTAACAGACGTCGTGTCTTCGAAAGACTTTCTCGTCCTTGGTGTAGACACACCAAAGGCTACATACATTTACGACCACCATGACGGGTGATCCATAGAGACCTAGGATTCCTATTGGCTGAGAGCAGCATCTCTTAGCCAATGAGCGACATGCATAGCATTGGAATTCTGCCAACCAGCCGTTGGCAGATTCCTATCTTAGAATATTACATTTAGAGGAAGTCAGAAACATAAAACAAAATAGCAGTTCTCATTTTAACCCGAAACATTATTTGGATCGTTTATTTAGACTAATCTATGCTCGGAGGCCCGAGTATAATTAACTCTAATTTAAACTAGGCTACGCTTCCTCACGTACACGCGCACACGTGTAAGCTAAAGTAGTGAGCCAAAGTAGGCCCATTACACTGTAAAAACCCCTGTCAGAACCGATCGATACCCACATGCTGCAGGCCAAACGACTCGATGAACGACTGTTAGCAGTAGAGGAGCAGTCTCGAGCACCGTCAGACGCAGCAGCACCAAAGACACTTGAATGAGCTGCGTTACCTGGTTGATAGACTCCTTCCGCCGTGCAGACACCAGCACCAACCACTAAGTCCGTGAACCCGAAGAAGGGCTCTCAGTCGCTATCGTCACTCTGGTACGGGTGGTTCACTGGCAAGCCACGTGTGTACGCATCGCGCGCTATCTAAACACCACTCTGTTCACGTTTAGACACGCCGTGGGATACATGATGCTGTCTTTTATTTCCGAATGTCTTTGCACTGGGCGAAGCAGCCACTGCATTCAAGAACGAGGTGCTCATCGCGGGGGCGGCAACCACAAGAAACCGCTCTCGTCTTCTTGAAACCAAACGGATCTTCAGTACTTGCTGCCGGCACCACTTGAAAGCAATGCACAAGCTACACAAGACTGGGAAGCTTGATGCACTCATTGCTGAATTCCACGATTGTGTCAGCTATGGTGTCATCACTGATCCAACCCCTGCCGGCGCGCTTGCAACCTTCATTCGAGTGGAGCAAACCCTGTAAACTTCACGTCATAATGCACAACAATGTAGAACCCAATAACGTGAAGCCGATGATCGGGTTCGAATCGTCCAGCGGCGAATGCTGCTCTTCCGCCACGAGGCATCGCCACGGGTAAGCGCACACGCACTGCCGTTTTGCAAGTAGCTATCAGCGTAGCTAAAGCACATAGATTCGAGTATAAGCAGAAGTAAAAATGTACAAAGTAGCCACCATCGATATCACCGTTGATACCGCCGTCCCCCGCCCTCGTCAGGCTATCATTTGCTTCAGGGCCATAACCCAGCGCCACCGGTCGAGCGCCGGTACGGGTCGCCGCTGCCGTAGGCGTACGCGCTGGGTATCGTCGGATTTGAAAGCCTGAATAAGAGGGAAAGATTGGTGGTAGTTTGCTGTGCGACTTAAGATGTAATAACTGACATTAAGATGATTTGGTTGACTACCGATACAAGTTGAATACCTTGGTCAAATAGTTGGGATTTTGATGATATGGAGCGTGTATGGAGCATCGGTGGGTCCGTGTGATTGCTACTACAACGCGGGAAGCTTTGCACGCGTAGTAGTGAGTATGGACTTCGTCACATGATTGTCTGTTTCAAATGGCCTTGGTGCAATCACGATAGTAGTGGACAAACTGTCATAATGATCCAAGTACCTTCTGATGCACACTATGGTAGTTGCTCCAGATGTTGCACGTGTCTTCTTTGATGGAGTCTATCGTCATCACGTCTTTTAACGAGGGTCATCAGCGATCGAGACCCCAAGTTTACATGGAAGTCACACAAGGATATCCTGGGAGTCTTGATGTCGCTCACCACGGCATATAGCACCCAAGCGGATGGCCAGGCCGAGCGTCGGAACCTCGTCTTGGAAGCTGCACTAAGGTGCATGGTATACTATCATGGCTGAGACTGGGCTATGCATTTAGGAACGATCTATTACACAATGCAACGGTGGTGAGCTCCTCAACGATGATTATGCCGTTCGAAGTGGGCACAGGACGCAAGGTCAAAACCTTGGTATCCCTGAGCAGACCAGGTGACGACCGTGATGAAGATGCCCCGCTACTTTATTTCGCGCAATAGTTTCCAGAAGAACGCAAGAAGATCATTGAATTGGCGCGCAAGAATCTCCTGGAAGCTCAAAAACGTCAGAAGAAGTACTACGACAGGAAGCGCCAAGATGTGGAGTTCTAGGAAGGTGACCTTATCTTGCTCGATACGCGTAGTTAATCTGCAAGAAGTTGGCGAAGTGGTACATCGGACCGTTCAAGACGCTTAGACTCCAACGTAGCACGGCTCAAGCGACCTCGCACATAAGTCCTTTCATCCGGGCTTCAATGTCGAGACGTTCCAAACCCTCACCGCTTCGCGTCGCGGCCATTGCCAAAGTCGACACCGGTACTCGACGAAGACGAGCTGTATTTCCCCGAGGCTCTGATCCAGTAGAAACAGCGCGGCAACCAACGGCTTTGCCTTGTCGAGTAGCACGGACTTCCCGGTTCAGAAAGAACTTGGGAATACGAAGTGAACCTAAAACGGGTATCACGTCAGCGCGAACTTCTTCACAAGTTCCGTCAACAGCGCCAACGCGATTAGAAATCCGGGGGGGTCATGATGCGGTATGGCTGCTGCTGACACTCACGCAAGTGGGTACGCCTGCAACAGACATGTTTAAGGAAAACGTACCTGGTAGCGAGGAAGGCAGGCGTTGCAGAGACAGCCTACAAGTAGGTCGCACGCAACGTCGCTTGAAATTGGCATCAGGATTGCGCAAGACTGTCTGGCGCTCGGAAATCTAGCACAACACTTACACATGTATACACACACGTGTAACTACGATCGCTAAGAAAAAACTTGCATTTAGTTTAGGCTAGCTCAGCTTCTAGAACAACACTAAGGAGAACCTAGAGGAATGCCTAGAGTTCGTAGCTAGCACGAATACTAAAGTAATCAATCTCACTTTGTTTTTTATCACAAGCAACACAAGCACACCAACTACTCCACGTACCTTTGCTAAGGGCGACTACATCGCACCGGAGACTGCCAAAATTGATAAAGCTCTCATGTTATTTTTTGGCACTACGTAACAAAGTTTCTACGAGAGTTAAGTCTGAGTTCCTAGTAAGTACCAAAACTAAAAAAAAGTTAGTTTGGGTTTTGGGTTCGGGTGTCATCCTGGAGCGAGTACTGCTAGCCAGCCTGCGGTTTGGTATTCCGTGTTTGAAACACGCGGCTGCAAAACCAGGACCTAGTACAGTAGTGGTCGCCTAGCAAGCGGGGGCGACACGTGCGAGCCGTAGCGGGTCTGATAGTGTTCTGTCCGAGCGAGCACAACTAGCCTAAGGTTTTAGGGGTCGCACGTAGTGCGTAGGAGGGTGGTAGTTAAAGGTGACACCCCTCCCTCTTAATTGAAATCCAATAAATTTCCTCTCGGAGAAACTCTGGATAAAATCGAGTTGATGGGTCGAGTTGGTCGTGAATGGACAAAGGGATTCAACAGACCAGGGATTGCAATCGTTCCTTAACTCTGAAATAAATTTCAGATAATAATTTCATTGGAAAATTTAATTTAATGTTTATCTCGCATATGATTGGCTGAATCAAAATGTTATTTGGCGCTATTTCACCCCTGAAATAATTTCTGGGAAAAAGTATGGATCGGATTTACGCTCTGAACTTCCGTGCCATGTGCGTTGTCTTGAATTATGTTGAACCCCCATAGAAGGACGAGCAGGTGACCGGTTCACGCCATCATACGATACGTTTTACCCCGAGTGCACTAAGGCCCCCGCTCTTCCCAGAAGGCACTCTGCATTTGGCGACGTGAGGAGCAAGCAAGTCAAGACTCGCCGGTGCAATGCACCTCAGCACTCTCTACCCGCCGAACAGCCGTCACATGAATGGCAAGGTCATAAGTGGCATGGTCCAGTACGACAGGGGGACAAAGAATGTTCTAGCTGGTTGTACCCAAGTCACTAAGGGCGTGCGGTCGTTCGAGACTGGAGTAGAAGAACGCGAGCATGTACCACAAAACGTTGTTGAGTCCACGGGGCTATTACTGGCCACAAGAGCAAGCGAGACTTCTCCGACCGAGCGCAAGAGGAAGAGCCACGAGAGCCTACCTAGCCCAAGTTCCAAGCGTCCTCACCAAGATGAATGCCTTGACGGCGTGTCTCGACTGGTCTCCGGAGCAACTCCAGGATCCGAGATAAGAGAGCTGCTAGAACTCGGTAAAACGCTTCAGCGCCAGCAGCGTCGTGAAAACCAGATGAGGTACCGGAAGAAGAAGAGCAACCAGCTTGCTCGTCTCGTTACGGAAATTGACCAGCTTCGTCAGGAGATCAAGACCCTTGAACGTCAGCACCGTGAGGCCATTGCAGCGAAGCGTATGCCATCCAGAGACGAGCTGCAGCGCGTAGCACAGCAATATTTCAGGCTCTTCCAGGAAGGACTCCAGCTACACACTCGGCGTACAGGAGTTGAAGCTCAGCTCAACTTCATGCGCGTAGCAGTGGCCCCAGCCGTGGCCAAGAGCTCGGGATTCGGTCATGAAGCGCTGATGAAGAGTTGCTGATATTTGCAGTGGTTCGGAGACGTGGAGGTGCCGTTTGTGGATTTGAAGTGGGTCGACGCAGCCACTTTGGTCGTCTCAACCAGAACAAGCGTGACCTTCACGGAAGCGACACTTCGATACGTGTTCCCGCACTTGTACGTCGAGGAATACGACGGCGCTGGCTGGTGGATAATCTTTTAGGACAGCGAATTGTTATGTTTAATTCCGATGGGAGAGTTCAACTGGTTACCTCACCAGCTTAGTAGCACAGAGCGACATGGTGACACCGATGTTGCAGGTGTGCAGGATGTCGCCCGAGTGTTTGATCGGGCGCGGATCGCTCCAGACTATCAGCGGCGTTTGATAGCGTAGGTAATACCCCCAAAAAGACTTGAATGATATTCGAAAACACTCATTTGAATTTTCCAAGGATACGCTCAGTCATTTCAGGGGGCAATGTGTAGCTTGACCTTCGACCAGCCTTGAGTATGGGCGTGGTGAGGCGGGTTATCGAGACGAGGACAATTGAAAAGTGAGCGACCCTAAGGCTCTAACGAGCCACTGCTCGTCCTCGGGATCTCATCTAAGTTGCCCTAAGAATACTAGTAGTTTCGAAACTCCCTTCGCTGTATCCGGAAACTCGAACATCCTGCGAATGTTCGCTAAAGACGCTTCACGTTTACCTTTTCTTAAAGTAATATCATCACGTGTATCATCACATGATATTACTTTAAGAAAAGGTAAACGTGAAGGTGCTGCCAAAGAAAGTTTGCGAAACTGAATGCAAGTTTATTCGAAACTAGATTTGGCTGGGAACACCTGTGCAATAAAATGCTGGTGCTGGTACCGGTGCTAATTGCCGTGATGACTGTAGCCCGCGTGATTCAAGGGTGTGGCCCCTGCGGGGCCACACCCTTGAATCACGCGCGTGCCGCAGTTCACTTTCTGAAGCTGGTGCATGGGTCTGTTGACGTGCATTTCCTGCCTTTTCCAACTCGCAAGACATCTGCGTGGAGCCACGCCGAGTTCATGAATCTGCTACACGGTCTTCATGGGGGCAAAGCACTTCATTCGCAGATTAGGAGCCGATCGACTTGAAAGTCGTAGACTTGTTGAGGCGCCCCGGGTGTGGTCGAGGTTGGTAGCGCGCGAGAGTCGTTCCTTGAGCGCGAAAATCTGCGAATGACTGCCCGAATAGTAACTACTCCACTAATCCTAACCTATCACTACACTATTCTATCATATTCGGTCAATCATAACTTGGTCGTTCCTGGTCTGTTGATGGTCCCGGTCGGCGTGTCCGAAGCAGAGACTTGCCGCTTGGAAACCCCAATATCCATCCTGGATATTACACACAGTCTGTCTTGCTGAAAGTTGCCGTTGAACCTGCTTGGTCGGCATCCTTCTGGCTGGTGTAGCACGATGGTTAGGCTTACGCGTCCAATTAA
This sequence comes from Phytophthora pisi, assembly GCA_024679225.1. NCBI lineage: Eukaryota > Oomycota > Peronosporomycetes > Peronosporales > Peronosporaceae > Phytophthora > Phytophthora pisi. The sequence goes on from JAIKVJ010001089.1 coordinate 17,594, forward strand.
TCCGTTGGGAGCTGTCCACCCCCTCATTCTTCGGGAGTTCCCAGTATAACAGCAAAATTCGAGTTAAGGTTGCATGGCGTAGATGAATACTACGAAGCTGTAAGAAGTTATTACTAACAACCGCAGCTTGACTGTTGAATCTTAAGAACACGTGGCATCCAGCTTAGTTTAGCACTGAAAGTCGATGCGTCTCAAAACGGGAATGCGTTCTCGAGGTTCGGCAGGAAGTTTGCGTCGATCATTGGGACTTCAACGCTGGCCGAGTCCACGACAGCGCTCGCCGCACTTGTTGCGAGGCTGTTGAAGTCGGTCATCTCGAGCGCAGAGGGGGCCGCCCATCGTCATGTCGCCCCCTGGTACAGTCCGAGGGACCCAGCGATCTTGAGGTAGTGCTGGGTTCCAAACGTGCGCCTATACGTGACTTTGGCGCTGGGCCCGTCGAGCGCTTCGGGGGGTGGAGAGGCGTCCGTCGAGTAGGTTCCAAAAATTCCAATTACAGACACTGCGGAGATGGTAGCATTCTCCGAAAGGCTGTCGAGCCAAACGATAGCATTCTCCCAATCGTGGCGGTGTCCCCAGTAGATAGGAAGCCCGGTGGTGCCTTTCGGGAAATACCACGTGTACATGATGACCCACTTCCCCTTGTACTCTGCCATTCGACCGTAGACTTGCGAGCTCTTGCTCCAGTAGATGGGAGAGCTGCATTTCGGTGACCATTTTTTAAAGGCCCCATCCGAGACCTTCATCTGTGATGCCGTCGGCATCAACGGCCGGACACGGGAAGCACCCGTTCTGGACGTAGAGCTGATGTTTGAACTTCAACGCAACAGCGTTCTCTTTCGTGGAGGATTTAGTTTCAGGAAACGGGCGCACAGTGTCGAACGCGATCTCATCAGCTACGACGAGAGCGAGCAGGCTTGCGGTGAACACGACCAAAGTCAGCAGATGCATGAGCACTCGTAGATTTCGTGAGATTCTGTCTTTTCGAGAGTGATACCTTCTACGCTACAGCCAACGCTTTCCTGCTACGACAAGGCCATGCGGAAATAGATCGGACGTACGTAGTATGCCTATCTCGATATTGATCTCACGACATTGTTGAATAAAGGTGAGGAAATCCCATACCATAATGTTAATCCAGACACGTGCTGTTGTTCCTTTGTTGGCGTTTCATGTGTCGCGGGGGAAGCTGAACGGACCAGGTTTCTATTGCTCGATCGGTATCGTACCTAAACGTTTTGGCATCTGAAATGTAGGATTCAGACATAATCTCCTGAACAATGTTTGTACTCAACGCTCAATACATGTACACTTTTATTCGGCGCTGTATTATGATCAACCTCTGTCGCCTGCGTGTGGTAGTGTCACGGCCTGTGCAGGGTGGAGCTTGTGAAACGAGCTTAGGCAAAGTGTGTTTTCGTAGCATGACGTTGGATAGATTGCGAATGCATTCTAGGTGAGATCGATGGTTTCCCCAACGCCACCAATACAGATATCACTAAGCTTTTTGAACACCCGATCAACGCATACCCTTTATATGTGTTAAGTATGATGATCATTTTAGCAAGGATACCTCGATCGGAAGACTGCAGAGCTCGGATTCTAGATCAGCAAGCTGAGACCGGGAGCTGGGTGTTGTCCTACGTAAGTAGCGCGGGTAGTCTCCTGACGGCGTACATGCATTCGCCTAAGCGAAAGCCTCCATCCACTGACGACCAGCAGCATCACATTTCTTGTACAGATCTTGTAACATCTATGAACCAAAAGAGTGGGTACTGTTCAAAAATCTTAGTGGAATCTGTACTTCCCCCCAAATTCTCTAGCAGCCAAAAAAGGGTGTTACAGACGATCCTCTCCGTAGTGATAGCCTCGGGAGACCACTTTTTATCACTATCCAGAGGCATCACTATCTAAATATGTACCACAATGACGATACAATATCGTTTCAATGTTACCACTGTAGTGATAATGCGTACTTGGGAGCTTGGTTTGCACTCGATACGTGGTCAAAGCACTAGATAAAAGTATTTGTTGTGCTGGATGCTATAATATTTACTACTATATGGCACGAAGCGGGACGATGCGCTAGCCACTATTCAAATGGAACTGGGAGGACTGCACAGGCAGTTACAATGCGAAATCTAGTCTGGCGCCCAAGCTGAAATGATAAATACACGTTCCAGAATGTTAAACTTAATAATATGTGCGCGAACCCAGAGGATCTGAGTCCATTCATGGTCGCAAGCGACCCACGTTGTGGTGGAACTTTGCCCGGCATGCATTCCGAAATGGACATTCCTATAGTTAACGATCTCTGGATAGTGATAAAGCCTAATCTCGTATCAATATGCACTATCCGGAGGTTAGAGGATGTTTTGACTTGAATTTGTAAATCATCAGTCATCGGGAGAGCCTTTATTAGTGCTAATCAGAGGGTATCCCTATTCGGAATATCACTCCAAAGAGGATTGTATGTATCATTCATATCCACTAAGCAGAAAAGTCAGATCTGTTTAATTCGTAAGACTATCGCTTCGAGCTCAAAAAGGAAACGCTTTGTCGCGCTGACCGAGTCATTGAAACTTTTATCATTATTGTGATAAAGTTGTTGAACTCGGTCGTCTCGAGAGCCGAACGCGCTGTCTCTGTCGTGTCGTCCCACATGACTAGATCCAGGTCCAGTATAGTCCAGGTGACCGAAAGGAAGTGCTAGGTGCTAACCCTGTACGCATCATACGACTTTAACACTGGAGCTGTCGAGCGCCCGAGGTGCTGGAGGAGACTCCGTCGAGTAGGATCCAACCCGTCCAGATACATAAACAGAGATTGTAGCATCCGAGAGGTTGTCAATTTTTGTCTTTTGTTTTGGAAGTAAGGTATATTCAGTTCCCTTACGCTAGTAACGATCTCCCATAGCCATATTGTTCACTGTCTTGGTGTCAGTGACCACTTAGTAGCCCAAATGTTGGCCTTCTATCCAGTGATGTCTAAAAATGTATTGCAGGTATCAGGTATTGGCATTTACCAATACTTATTGCAATGCCATACTGCAAGCTTGCAAGCTATTGCAATACATATTGCAGAGCGCGGCGGAATTGCAATTCTTACTGCAGTCTTAAGCCAACCAAATAAACTCTTCAAACCCTAGTACTTTTCACTTAGAAGCAGGCAAGGCTGTCAATGTCAAGATAATAATGTTCTCAAAACCCAGTTCCGACGGCACATGTGCTATCGGCGACCTCTACGACGACAGAGTAGTATGGTTATAGTATTGCAGTAATTATTGCAAGAACGACCAGTATTGCAGTTATTATTGCTGGCTGCCTTGGTTCTGAATTCATATTGCTACAGATCGCTATACCTCCAATGGCTTCCCGTACATTTTTCGTCATCACTGCTACTATCACCCTGTGCTGTTATAGCGCGCGGGCCACGGGGTCCGAGGGCCCCTCATCCGAGTTGTGGTCGAGCCAATGCCCGACATCGCATGCCACATGAGACATAGCAGTGGCCCAAACAGAGGGCTCCATAGGGAGCTGAGTCGGGTCTGCCTGTCGACTAACCCGCGCATCCATTGCCAAATTGGCAAGTGAGTCGGCCATCTTGTTGTATGTACGGTAGTGGTGATCCCACGAGGCCGAGAGGTTGTCGAGCCAGACGATAGCATTCTCTCCCCCCCATGGCGACGTCCTAAGTAGAATGGGATCCTGGCAAGGTCCAAATGCCACGAGTAGATGATGGCCCTGTCGTTATAATCCGCTATTCGGCCGTGACTTGCGACTTTGTTGTGGCATAGATGGCCGAGTTGCATGTGAGCTCCTACATGTATCTGCCCCGGGCCCGCGCAGGAAACGAGCTTGGAGTTAATGGCGGACTCTCTCGCCAACCTAGCAATGGACACGAGGAAGAGCAAAATGATCTCGCAACCTAGTCGAGAGCACCTACAACGACATTTTCATGGCACAATGGAGTACCTCAGAAACGACGTGGAGCATTGGAAAGAGAGAGCGAGTGTACGGCTCTCAACACAAGCCACTGGATAATTCGTCGAGGGTACAGAACACACCGCAGAATGGTGATCTCATCACTTACGCTGCAACAAGGATATTAGAGTTCAGCTCATGCAAGTAACTCAATAACCTTTTCCAATAAAAAAAAGAAACGAGCTTGGAGTTACGGAACATGACATTATCGAGTTGCGATGAGAAAATGCCATGGCATTCCGCGTAAGGGGCCCTGGAATCATGGTCGTTTTGGGTACAGTACCTACCGAAACTCTGCTAGCCGACAAAATAGCACATCGTTGTGGCGTACAACGGATTATAACACGTCTTCAGACACCTCTTATAAGAGAGCTCGGACAAGAACGATATAGTGTGGAGTTTGGGGCAACGTTGTGGACATTTCCCGAAGTATATGATGAATAGAAACATTCTACGCTAACTCTAGCTCCGAGATCGGCGACTTTTGTAAGACCGTGGCTACATCCTCCAAGTTCTTCAGCAGCCGTAGCATGGGTGTCATCATATCCGTCTCGCTCATGACGCTCGTGATGCGGCCCAGTGCGCGGTCCCACTCGAATCGCGTACTTCCGCGCATAGTGATGCGTTGGCCCAGGAGTTTCTTCGCGATCCGAGCCGCGTTGCCGTCGCTGCTGCTGCCGTCCATCAAGTGTGGGAACACGTTGCTCATCGTGCGCTCGGTGATCGTGAAGCTCGTTGTGACTTCGGCCACGAGGGAGTCCCCACTGTACTGGTTCAGGCTGTGAATCGCCAGCTCGACGTCTTCGAGCTCCTGGCAGAAACTCTTCCAGTTGCTCATCAGCGCATCGACCCCTCTCCCAGCAATGTGGAACACATCCGGCGCCATCGCCGCCTGCAAGAAGTTGAGCTGATCGCTGGGGCGTGCAGGGGTGGCCAAAGGCGAGACCTCAAAAGGCTGGCTTACTCCGTACCGGAAGACGCGGAAGTATTCAGCCGCAACCTTCCAGACTGAGTCTTGAGTGGGGTTACCCGACTGGATGGCGGTGTAGCGCCGATTGAGCCTCTTAATCTCGTCCTGAAGCCGCCGTGTCGCCTCCTCGAGACCGGAGATCAGGTTGCACTGCTTCTGGCGGTAGCGTCGCTGCTTGTTGCGGTTGCGCTCCCGCGCCGTAAGACGCCCCTTGGTCTCCACTTCGCTTGATGACGCAACTTCCATGGCTCTGGTCGCCACGAACGTCCTCTTGACAGGGAACTGCGGCGCGTAGCTGTCTGCTTCGTCGGCTCTAGGAGACTTGTGGGGGCTTAAAACCCGCTTGGGGGCTGGCGGTTTCTCCACTCCCGCAGTCGTTTGGCTCTGCTGGTAGCTATACCGCCATGGGAGAAGACCACGGCGGACGTTCGGGCGCGCTGGACGACGTCGCCGAAGACTTGGTCACTCAGCAGGTCACTGTTGGGGGCGTGGGGGCAGGAGAACATTGGTCTTTGACGGAAAGTCGAGAAATGAGGCCTCAACTTGAGTAGACCAGCGTCGAAGCGAAGAGAGCGCAGGCACAGAGGGTCCGAGCCGTCTGTTTCACGCGATCGCGCGCAACACGATCCGCCTGCAGTTTACTAAGAGCTTGGCACAGCAGCCTTTGGTACAGTATGGAGTGATGTACAACTGGGCTGATGTACGACAGTAGACGGCTGCGACTACTCGGCCGATACAGTACATCAGCCAATGTGCGTCACTTGCTGCAGACAGAAAGCGGATGGAGCGCGTTTGAAAAGTTCGTTTTCATCGTTCACCTGCCAACAAATTGCTCCCACCCGACCTCATTGGTGAACACCGGGTTAGCGCCTGTGGTAATGCTAAGGAACAACGAAAAGTGTGTCCCGTTACTACGGTACGATAAATACAACACTTGAAGGAGACTGAAGCAGAGCAGTCGACTGCCCAACGTTTGATGAATTGGCGCAGTCAACAACCGTACTGTAGGAGCATTGTGACCGACTCATACCTAACGCATTCGCACAAACTAGCAAACTATCGCCCTCAAATTGTTCTGACGAGATCATACGCTTTATTAACTGAACCAGTGCAGGTTATGATCAAACTTCAGCTACCAAACTACTGATGCAGGCATGAAGGAAACATACTTCAGCTACAACAAAGTATGTTTCCTTCATGCCTGCATCATTAGTCCTGCTTCTCCTGAGCAAGGTCGCTTGGGCTAAAATCTAACCGAGCAATGGACATTTCGAACAGTGTTGCCACATCGCCCAAGTTCCCCAGCACGCGCAACATCGGCGTCAGCAAGTCGAACTCGTCTCTGATACTCGTGATTCGACTATAGATGCAGTCCCACTCGAAGCACGTTTTGCCTCTCATGACGATCCGCTGCCCTTGAAGCTTGTCGGCAATCGTGTCGTCGAGTAAATGGGGGAAAACGTTCTGTAGCGTGCGTTCCGAGACGGTAAAGCTTGCAGTGACAGTAGCCACCAGCGAGTCGGGCGTGTCCTGGTCCAAGCGGTCGAGGACAAGCTCAACCCCCTGGAACCAGAGAGAAAATGTTTCCCACGCATCCATAAGCGCCTCCACACCGCGAACCGTATTATTGTACACGACATTCGGGGCCATGGCAGCCTGCACAAAGTCGTACTGGTCGTCGGGGGTCTTGGAGTTCGCATTAGTGAGTCCAGAGCTTAGCTGACAGCCATGGCGGAAGATGTGGAAGTACGACGCCACCGCCTTCCAGCCCGTTCCTTGCGCGGGAACGGACGAGTGAATAGCCCGACGTCGTTGCTCAAGAAGGCGCATCTCGACGCGCAGCTGCTCGTTCTCATGCTTGAGCGTCTCCACTAGTCGGTCCTTCTTCCTGCGGTACCGCAGCTGCCGTCGTCGCCGAAGCTCTCGCTGGTAGTTGTTCTTCTGCTCCATCGCCTGTATAGAGGGATCCACGGCGCGCGGGCCAGGCGACGAGTGCACAGACCCCACCTTGCGCTTCAGCAGCACAGCGGAACGCCGATTTCCTGGTGGAATGACGTGAGTCCCTGGTCCATTGCGGACCACATCGAGTGGGTTAAACGTGATGAAAGACAGCTTGTGGGGATCTCTAGCGCGCTGGACCACGTCGCCGATCACGCTGTCGCTAAGAAGCCCGACATTAGGAGGAAACAGGCAGCTGGAGTTCATCGTAGACGACTGCGAAATGCGGAATGGCCGCCAATACTCGCCGTGGAGCTCAAGCCGCCGGGAGGGCCAATCAG
>JAIKVJ010001090.1:0-24135 GCA_024679225.1 Phytophthora pisi
GCGAGGCAGCCCCCGATGAAATGGCGAGGTGGACTTGGACGGCCTTGATGCCCCGGTGGGGGCTTGGCTGGAGTTGGTTGTTGGGTGTGTGATGATGCATACTTGAGTGGCTTGGTCGCGATGGTCGCCGCATGTCCTTGAACGGGCGAGCTTCGTGACAGCTCCGTTGTCCGTGGCAGCTTGGCGCCTCACCCCAGGTTGAAGAAGAGGGGCGAAGGTGGGGAGGACGCCGGAGCTGTCGAGGCCATCAGCTACGTGTTGATGCTGCGGTTGATGGGCTGCTTGGACTGCCGGAGCTGCTGTTGGAGGTGCTTGGGCGCCGGGATCCACGCCGACGCCGATGCCACCGTCCGCACGACGGGGCGTAATGGCTGCAATGACGGTAGAGTCGCCTGCGCACGGGCGACTGGCTGCTTGAAATGCTTTGGCTGTTTGGTCTGGTGAGCGTCCACGCCGGTGCCGATGCCGCCCACCGCACGGTGGGGGCGCAATGGCAGCCGACGGCGGAGCCGGCAGTGGATGGATGCTTGGCGTGCTGGGGCTGCTGGTGCTGCTGGGGCCGCTTGGGTCGCTTGGACGATGCCACCATCGCACGGTGGGGCGCAATGGCAGCTGGCGGCGGAGCCGGCAGTGGCCGGGAGCTTGGGCTTCTGGTACTTGGACGGCTTGGGCTGCTGGTGCTTGGACGACTTGGGCTGCTGGTGCTTGGACGACTTGGGCTGCTGGTGCTTGGACGACTCGGGCTGCTGGGCGTCCGCGCCGGTGCCGATGACACCACCGCACGGTGGGGGCGCAATGGCAGCCGGCGGCGGGGCCGGGAGCTTGGGCTTCTGGTGCTTGGACGGCTCGGGCTGCTGGTGCTTGGACGGCTCGGGCTGCTGGGCGTCCGCGCCGGTGCCAATGCCACCACCGCACGGTGGGGGCGCAATGGCAGCCGACAGCGGAGCCAGCCGTGGATGGACGCTTGATGTGCTGGTGCTGAGGCAGCTGGTGCCGCTTGGGTTGCTAGGGAAGGGTGGACGGTGGTGCTTCGACGGCTTGGAAGGCTTGGACTGCACGGGGAACTTGGGCTGGGGCTAACTCTGACACCACGCGCTGTGGGGGCCTACGGACTGCAATATCAGCGCAAGGACGGATGTTTCATGGGGACTTGGTCGGCTTGATGGGTGCGAGCAGAAGGTGGGCTGCTTGGGCTGTTGGGAGGGCTTGTGCCGGACTGGGCTGGACTTGGGTGCTGCTGCTGAGTTTAGGGCCGGTTCTGCCGATGCTGAGGCCACCGACAGCATGGTGAACACGCGGGGGCGGAAGTGCTGGAAGACACAGAGGCTGCTAGCGCGCCATGGTAGGGGGGGCGCTCTTAAGGTCGGCCAGCTAGTTGGCCTGCACGCAAGCTAGCTGAGGAACGCCGCCCCCTAAAACTAAAACTAAGCTGCCTACTGCTGGTCAGGCAGGCCTAGTGCAAAGCCGTGGACTGTCGTGGTGTCGAGTTCGGGCTTGAAAACGTGGTTCACTTCATCTCTCGAAAAATGGGTTTTCCACCGCTGCGCTTGTACAAAACACCTATATCTCTTGCCAGGAACACAAACACTTTTGATAGCGACTTGGAGAACACATTCTCTAAATCATATGCTTCACTTACCATACTAATGTATAGATCTTTGTATGGTGCCTAAATCAAGATTTCCAAAGTGCCGATTTCAAGTCCAAATGGGCATTAGGCACAATATCCTAGTTTGTTGATGCCTGCTGATGTGATCGCGTTTCTAGAAATGCCGAGTGTATGTACTGTACTGAATGCAAGCTGAAAATTACGATATGTGTTTGCTCGTTAGCCACGAGTGCACTCAGAATAACAAATAGTGCGCTGAATTGGCTGTTTTGGGGTAGTATGAAGAGATTTTGGATCAGGTAATTCAATGACGGCAGAGCACAGAACGATATCGAGGTTCGATATAGGTAATGTTAAAAAATTCGATATATCGACCAATTGGAGGTTGCAGAGCCAACGTACTAGATTTAGCTAGATAAGTTGGCGAGGAAAGCATAGTTTCCCAATGTCGCAGTTAGTAAAGATAGAACAACTGCTGGAGATCGGTGGGCGTTCAACGAGGGCGCCCACTTTCGAATTCGTCTCCTCGCAGCTAACCCGCCACGCCACGCCCCTGGTGTACAGCGAAAATGAAGAAGATCATTTCCCCAATGTGACATCGCTGGAAAGTTCTCCTCTCCGTTTTTTAGGCAAATCTATCGTGTGATACGTTGAAGATATATCTACGTATAACGAACTATCACAGCAAGGATCACAATTGATAAGTCTGGCTACAAAACTGTGAATGCTGTATTCTCCAGGTTAGGAGTGGTATCAAATAATTTGATGCAAATTAAATGCCAATTTGAAGCCGATGCCAATTGTTTTCCAGAACTGTACGAATTCTAATGCATGCTTTGGTGAAATTGAGCATCCCCTTAATCTATCTCCCAGACTCAACAACGTACCTAGTTTTGTTGAACATCGTTACACCTAAAAGAACCCCTAAGCATAGCCATTCAACACAGATTTGTTACTCAATGAGGTTTATGAATGTGTAAATGCAAGCACTGGGGAATGCTACTTCCCCTCCTTCGCCATACAAAAGTTGTGACCGGCACCTAGTTAAATCTGCACTCTGCTCGGCGATGTTTTCCACCTTTCATTCGTTGCTGCTCGTAGCTAGGCACGCTGCGACGACCATACGCTCCATGGCCCTCGTTAACCCAGGTTCGTTCTCGAGCCCCATAAACTCCTGGCGCATCCTTTCCGTCGTTAGGTCAAGTAGTAGCACTTCGGTGATGTGAGGACACCCAATCGTTGTTGGCACTGTGTACCGTGTAGACGCGCGGCGAAGAAAGCTTTGCTGCACCTCGCTCGAATACTTTGTCGCGCAAATGACAATGACATTAGTCATGTTCCCGAACTTATCCTCCACCCCACCGAGGTTGCAGAACATCGCTTCAAACTTCTTGCACTCCTCGATGATATCTGCTGTACCAGTCGCGATGGGTTTCACGCTCAGCCCCCATGTCAAGGTGTGCAGGTTTGAAGAGCCCAGCGCCATCGTTTGCATGCGTGCCTCTTGCTTCTGTCGCTTCGCTGCGGCCCCCATCCTCTTCTTTGACACCGAGGTGTGTGCCATGAAGAGTACATCCGCAGACCACGATTTTGCCTGCGGCATCAAGCACTGGCACCGGTACTCATCTGCAAGATCGTGAACAATTATATCCACCAGCTTCGGCCATGCGTCTAAGCGTGCTGTTTTTAGCCAGAATCCGACGTCGGCAGGCCCTTTGCCCTTGCCATATCTTTTGATTGCAGGAAGCGGATCCACTTCTGTCGGCAACCACTCGCCCTCAAAATCGTCAAAAACTCTCGTTTTGCCAAAAAACGATGGAAGAGCCTTTCTCATCGTCATTTTCCCCGAAAGAAGCAGCTGAAAGCGTTTCACAATTGCCCACTTGAGCAGGTTGGCAGGCTCAAGTGCGCCAAATGCTTGCAGCTTGTCGATGCTAGTTATATAGTCACGCAGCGGGCGTAGGACAGACAAAACACCATTCCAAACCACGCCGTGCGTGAAAATGCGGGCCTGCTCCAGCGTACCTTCCCAGCTGAGATGACATTGACGAAGCATGAGTATTGGCGACACGTCTTCTCCATCGCGAGTTTGTACATCCAGCGTCAAGTCGACCATAGGATTCTCCCCCGCGTTTCCGCCTACTCACTTCAGAAGCCTGTGCTGCCATAGAAGTACGTTCCGGTATAGCTCAGTCCTCTCCTCCGTGGTTAAGACGAATCCGCTCCCTTGTCCACATATTGCCGGAAGTCATCAAACGTAGGATTCTCGATCAGCATATCCCGCAATGTTCTCGGATGCCCTGACGATGCCGTTACAATAAGCTCTACTGCTTCATCCACGCTTGATCGAGAAGTGAGCTCCCAGCGCCCCCGCAGAGTCCGCTTGTCATCACGGGAAACTTGCGTTTCTTCCAGAATTGCTTCAGCATGATTGCGCCCGAACAGACTAAATGGCAGCCGCGCAATATCGTAGGACTTAGCTGTCGTATAATCATCTTCGTGAGGCGTCCATTCAATCGTACGCGAGAAGGAAGCTTGGCTCAACAACAAGAAGTAAACCTTTGGAGTCGCTATCCACGGAGCAAGCACACACTCGTAAAACCGGAGAAACAGCTTTTGCGAATCCACGCTTTGTCCAGTAAAGTCCTCAAATGCTGGGCCAATATCGTCGAAAACGATGAAAAGAGGCCCCAGATCTTTCACTATACGGCTCATGAAAGTCTTGGCGGAGTCTGTGAACGTCATGGAGGGTGCCGTTCCAGGCTCGAGTTTCACCGTAATAGCTTCTGCGAGCGCTCGATTCATCACTTCGTTGGGAGGTGCCTTCCCGACAAATTGCCCAGGTTCTCCATCGATGAGGATAGTTCGGCAGTTAGAGAGCTCCGTAAGTACTTCTCGGTGCCTTGAAGTGATGTTCGCGCTGTGAGCTATGAGTGTTTTCTTGCACTGGTCAACGTAGTGGAGAGCAAACTCAGTTTTCCCGAAGCCATGGTCGTTGTCCGCCAGGGGGACTTTCCAGTTTTTCCCGGTTGCGTTCCAAGCGTGGACATCTTGCAGGGTCTTCACAGCGGCCTCCCGATTTGCGAAGGCCAGCCTTCCTTCGTCAAGGCTGTGGATCAACGGCTCGTCGGGCTTCCACGTTGGCTGGACGCGTGGCTGCTCTAACGTCAGCACAAGAAGATGAACTTCTTCGTCTTGCATGTCTTCATTGCGTGGGAAGTTATATCGTGAGAGTGTAGTGCCCGGGCGCAATTCGACGCCATTTTCCACCATCCTGAAGACTTCAAAAGGCACAACCCCACGTCGAATCTGCCACAGTTGCGCGCTGGTTACTGTAAGCCGCGACCCGACTTGCGCAGCGACAGCTCTGAAAAGGGTCTTGTACTTCATCTGCTCGGCAATTTCACCTAGGAGCTTGCCCACATCCTCGTGCATCCCCACGTTAACCGAAGCGTTCCTGCCCTTCACCAGGTCAACGTACATCACGCTCCTCTGCATGTCACCCTCTCGCATCTTGCCTCTGCGCTTTCGGGGAAGGCTGAATATCTTACTGAATCCATGACATGTTACTATTGTGAAGCACGTAGTACGACGACGTGCTCACGTCCTTTTTTAAAAAATATTAAAAATATTTAGTATTTCCGTGTATTTTCCTCAATGCGTTTTCACGCTCGATACTAACATATCATGCCTTCGGTCCGCCAAAGCTCAGCATGTACTTGGGTGGTAGTCTCCGTCCAAGCGGCGGCAGAATGAAGGCGATAAACCACAGCGCGTCCTGCCTGCCAAGCATCCGAGCCAGTGCATGCCGCACCGACGCAGCACTAACCACTGACAGTCTCAGCCTCTCGCCGTCGCGCTGCATAAACTCGATGGTGCTCTGCTCTGTGAGCACCAGATACACGTGCCAGCCCCAGTATCCGCAGACCACGACGCCCACCACGGTCGTCGCCATGAAGGAGAAGAGCACCTTGAAGCGGTCCAGCACAACGTTGTCCCTGCCTTCAGCCTGAGCGTCCGCGCTGCTGCTCGTGAACGTCTCGACGAAGAGCCTCGCCGACAACATGGCGACGTACAAGCAGCTCACCCAGATGTAGAGCAGCAGCAGCCAGAAGTGCCCTAATACAGCCGAACGGTAATATTATGTGAGCACAGTACTGTACTGTACAGCCCACATCGAGCTCATAGCTCGTTATGGCGTAATAACGTACGGTAGTTGTGGTACCCGACGCAGTTGTTGAGCCAGGGGCAGTGGTGGTCCATCCCGTAGACGCATCGCCGGCACTCGCGGCAGTGGTGCGCCCTGGGCGGCTTGGGCATCTTGCAGTGCTGGCAGATCCGCTGGTGGTCGCTGCCGCCATCGCAGCCGTCATTGGGCGCCAGCTGCCGGCTCACCACGTAGCCGGGGTCGCTCCAGACGGCCAGCGAGTACTGCAGCAGCAGCTCCGAGGCCAGGAAGACGCTGGCCGCAGCGTGCCACGGGCTGCGCGCAGGCAGAAACTTGCCGAAGTGCACGCAGGCGGTGCCCAGGATCAGCCCGTAGCCCAGCGCCACCAGCAGCGGGCCCAGCAGTGACATCGCTGAGTGACCAGGTGTATGTCGCCAAGTCGCAAGTGTATCAGGAACATCGCCACGGGCGCATTGGCCGGATGCGTCCGCTTAAATGTATACGTCCGTATACGCACACACTCGTGGATATCAATTGTATCAGGTGAGGGAAGTCAGTTTCTCGAAGCAACATAAGGGCCAGCGCCCACTATTCGGGTGATTTCAGTAGTCGAGAATGCGGTCTTGCAGGTGCTGCTATACGTGCTATACGCCATTACTCACCCTCCCAGCGGCCGCGCTTCCCGCCCACCCAAGCCCGGCCCCCTGCTATCAACCAAAGAGCGGCGCGCCAGCCAAGTTAGTCCAGCCAAGTCGAAGGGAAGGGGGGACGAGGCTTACACCCGCGGAGTCTCCTGGTCCCTACGGTCTCTGCGGCGTTCAGCTTAGCCGCCTGCGCGTGTGTGAGAGAGAGAGTCGCTCTCTCGGAAAAGCCCCCGGGAAGGAGAACGAGGAGAGAAGGGAGTGAAGCCATCAATCAATCGGCCAGCAAGAGCCAGCCAGCCACAGAGGAGAGAGATACAGAAGGTGAGGAGACCAGCTCGTTGATTAAGGAGGGGCCGATGGATGGAGAGAGACGGGTGGACGGAGGAGAGAAGGAGAGGCACGGGATCACTTCGCAACTGGCAGACCACGGAGCTGCAGTATACAGGGGACAAGTCTCTCCTCCTCCTCCTCCTCCTTCCCCTTTCGCAGGAGACCTCCTCCTCCGTCGTGCCTCTGAGCTCTCTGGGTCAGGAGAGCGCCCCTTGGGTCGCGTCTGCTTGCGCGTAGGTGGCTGACGTTTGTGCTTGGTGGTGTTATGCTTTTTTTTCTTCTGCCAGGCGGACGACGTGTTTCTCCTCCTTTAGTGCGGAGCCTTTTTCTTCTTCTAGCGACTGAGTGACGTCGACGTTGATGACGATGGAGTTTGCGCCTGCTAGCGTGCCCGCTGCAGGCCCCGGCAAGCTCGCGTACGGCTCGCCGCAGACGGACAAGGACAGCAGCGAGCACGGCAGCGACGGCCAGGCGGCCTCCACCTCCACCTCCTCGTCGTCGCGGCCCGGCTCGGCGCCTCCCAGCCTCAGCTTCGAGTCGTCCAACCTGTTCCGCTTCGGCAGCTCGAGCGACTTCTTCGCGCCCATGAAGTACAGCGAGGATGACCCGGCGGCTTCGGCCAACGGCGACAACAACAGCAGCAGCAGCAGCAGCAACAATAATGCTGGCAACAAGGCGGGGAGCGGCGCTGCAGACGCAGGGAACAACAACGACGTGCTGCCGCCGCGCGCGCTCTCGCCCTCGAACCAGGCGACCCACGAGCGCGAGGAAGGAGCCGCTGGCGGAGATGACGGACGAGCTGGAGCTGGAGATGTGGTCGGACGCACCATTGACATCAAGATCCGCAAGCCGCGCCAGCCCATGGAGATGCTGCCGTCGCACAACAGCCGCCGCAAGAACAGCATCGAGATGTTCCTCTCGCAGTCGCCGAGCCAGGCGCTGGGCGGGGACTTCCTCAAGCTCAGCCTGGACGACCGCCAGATGAGCCTCCAAGCGAATGAGCGCGCTGCTAATGGCAGCGTGCCGGTTAGTGGAAGTGCCGCGGGCAGTGTCAACTCGTACGCGTCGGGCCAGTTCCAGCTCAATCCGGTGCAGGAGTCTCCGAATGAATACGCGTCGCTATCTGGCCGCTATCGCCACCAGCAGCAGTCTTCCGCCGTCCAGCAACAACAGCAGCAGCAGGAGCGCTACCGTTCCGGTGGACGTGACACGCAGCAACACCTGCCGACGTCGCTGTCTCTTTCGCGCTCGAACACGGTGCCAGGTACCAGCAGCACGGCGTCTGGTGCATACAATGGAGCGTACACCTTGAGTCCGCGGATGTCGTCCGAAGACTCGTGGTCGGGCAGCCAGGACGGGGACAACAACGCCATGTACCAGGAGCAAATGCACGACTACTACGGCAATAACCAAATGGCGGCCTCGTACGAGCAGCAGTACCGTCAACAGCAGCAGCAGTATCGGTCTCCGCAGACTGCTAACGGGTCGTACGGCTACGGTGGAGGTCAAGGTCGCGCGCAGATGAACTCGGGCCAGTGGAACCCAATGGTTGTGGGACCGCACCCTCCTACCGGCATGTACGACGGTGGAAACAGCATGTACATGAACCCGCGCTCCAGTCCGATGAGGCACCAGCACACGGCGCAGATGGGATACGCTTCGCAGCAGCAAGTCTCAATGGGAATGCGTGGTGGAGGCCACTCGAACAGCCGTGGACAGGGACGCGGTATGTATTCGCGCATGACCCCGCCGCTTCCAGAGTCGTCTCCGCCGCACTCGCCTCGCAAGAGCATGGGCATGGGCGGAGGCATGCAAATGGGGATGAAGCAGTGCAAGTTTTACCTGCAGGGTCACTGCCGGATGGGTAGCAAGTGCAAGTTCGTGCACCAGGCCGGTGCTCCGTCCGCGGACCATATGGGCAGTGCTCACAACTCGAGCCGTCAAAATGCTTCCATGATGTACCAGCAAAGCCGGATGATGATGTCGCCCCCTCCGTCGCACATGATGCAGCAGCGCAATCAAATGGGCAGCGATGATCTCGGCCACCAGATGAATGGAGGGTTTGGAGGGCGTCAGCAGTCTCGGATGGGATACCGCTCGGAAAACTCGAGTGTGGGTGGGATGAGCTTGGGCCTGATGAACGGCGGTGGGATGAGTGCGCCTATGATGGGCGGCGCTGCCAATGACCCGTCCAGCTTGAGTGCTGCTCTGAGTGTGGAAGACATCCAGAACCGTGTGTTCGCTATGTCGAAGGACCAGAATGGCTGTCGGCTGCTGCAAGAGCAACTTGACTACGAAGACCGCGCTGATCTGTGTGAAGTGATTTACCAGGAGTCGCTGGAGCACCTTGCTGAGATGATGGTGGACCCGTTCGGTAACTATCTCTTCCAGAAGCTGCTGGAGCGTGTGAACGAGAAGCAACGGCTTGTGATCATCCGCCGTGTGAGCTCGAACCTTGTGGCTGCTGCGCTGAACTTGCACGGTACCCGATCGGTGCAGAAGGTGGTGGAGGTTTGCGCGACATCACCTGACGTTTTCGAGGAGGACTATGACGACGACGACGGTGACGAGTATGGCTATGTGAATGATCGTGAGGAGCGCCCTGAGGGTGGCGAGCGTCGCCGAACGACGAGCCTGCCGGATATTATTGTGGAGGCGCTGAAGGATGACGCCGTGCGCTTGTGTATTGACTCGAACGGCAACCACGTTATCCAGCGTGCGCTGCAGTTTATGAAGCCTGAGTACAACCAGTTTGTATTCGATGCTGTGTGTATGGAGTGCACGACTGTTGGCACGCACCGCCACGGTTGCTGCGTGCTGCAACGTTGCCTGGACGCGGCCAACAAGGCGCAGAAGGCTGAGGTGATTGAGCAAGTGGAGCGCCAGGCGATGAAGCTGATGCAGGATCCGTACGGCAACTACGTTGTGCAGTATGTGCTGGACTCGTGCACGGCTGAAGAGGCCTTCGGTGTCATTATGAAGCCGTTGGGCCACATCTACGAGCTGTCGGTGCAGAAGTTTAGTTCGAATGTGATTGAGAAGTGTCTGGAGAAGGCCCCCGAGCGCGTGCGTCAAAAGTACATTGCGGAGATCACAAGTTGCCCCAAGATGAACAAGATGCTGCAGGACCAGTTCGCCAACTACGTGGTTCAGCGTGCGCTCTGCGTGTGTGCTGAGGAGCAGTGCCTGCTTCTCGTCAAGGCCATTCGCCCGCACCTGGCCGCTATGAAGAACACGTCTGGTGGTCGTCGCATTACTGCTCGGATTCTCAAGCGCTTCCCGAACATGGACATCAGCATGGACATGGGCATGTCGCCGACTGCCGATAATTTGTTCGATAATGGCGCCAACGGGATGATGATGGGCCACCTGCCGTCTTCTGCCATGGGCGGTGCCATGGGCGGCTACATGCACCAGCAGCACCTGCAGTCGAACCAGATGTACGGAATGCAGGGCGGCGGTCGCATGGGCGCTTCTCATCACTTCCAGGGTGGAGGCCGAGGCAACCGCATGCAGCAGATGAACGACGGCAGCATGATGATGCTAAATGATGTGGGCGGCATGGGGATGAACGCCACGAGTCGCGCATAAGAGAGCGAGGGAGAGTCCAGCGGTGGTGGGATGAAAAGTATGAACCAGTGTTAGGGAAGGAGCGTGTGGTGTATGAACGACGAAGCAGCGAGGAAGACCCGGTACAAACGAACGCTGGAGACGCGCAGCAGGTGTGAAGAAGGATGGGTGACCTGCCACCAGCGAGGAGGACGCGTGGGTATGATGATGATGACAGGGCAAGAAGAGGGAAACTTGTGACAAGAAGCAGCAGGAAAAAGGATCCAAAAGTTTTGCGCGTTTGTAGATAAGACAAGATACAAAAAGAGGAGAATGCATGTTTAGGACCTTGTATCAAAGCAAAGCTAATGAAGAGTCCCGCATAGCGGTGATGGCGAGTAGCGTTGCGTGCATGGCAGAGTGAGTGGGCTTGTGTAGGTGACAAGAGGAACACAACACTATGCTGTACCAGTAAGTTGACTCGTTGAAGCCCTAACAATGAACGAAAATGCTTTGGAAAGAAGGATGAGGCGTCTATATGGAATTTGGCATGCACTCTAGAACTTGTAGCGTTGGATGGACTCGAGGTGGCGCACCGACCGCGGGCTCTTGGGGCGGGTGTCGTCGAGACGGCCAGATTTGCACGCATAAATCATCAGCGCGAGGCTCAGCAGCGCCTTAAACGCTGCAAGGCACATGAAGAACGCGATGGTCACCAGAACTCCGCTAGGCGACGTGAATTCGATTGGCACGTCCGCGAGTGCCTTCGACACCATGCGCAACACGACACAAGCCAAGGGCAGCGACATCAGACCCAACCGCTTCGAAACGTGGTGCGTGTGATCCAGAATCGTATCCTCGCTCTTCCACCCCGTCAAGTCCCGACACAGGATCGTGATGAACTTGGAGTACATCGTCGGCGGAAGCTGGTTGAACTTGGTGATGAAGGCGTGCTTGAGCCAGTCGATCAGCATCTCGGCAACCCAAACCATGGCCTGCGTCAGAACAAGCCCCAACGTAAGCACACCAATCGAGCTAGAAAAATGCAATTATGAAATAAGTGTACCGTTCCCCAGGCAACATCCCCAGTCGACGATTGCAACAGGATGAGACTGATGATCGTGATCAGCTTGAAGCGCTCGACGATATCGCTGCAGCTGATCTGGAAGAGGTTCTGCTCCTCAAATTTCTTGAACACGGAGCTCTTGAGCTCGGCAAAGTTATTCGAAATCAGTAGTGTGAGCAGCGACGTGTTGCTCGAGTTGACTGCCACATTGAGAGTCACGACTTGTGCGAACAGCAGCAGCGAGTGGAGCACCACGTAAACGATCGCGACGGTGAAGTCCAGGAACATGCGCGTGACACGGCGGGGGTGATACTTGGCCGTGTAGTAGAGCGAGTCGAGGATATCCTGTCCCAGCGATGAGAAGAGTCTGTCGAAGATCTCGATCATGGTGAAAAGCACGTAGAGCTTGATCATTGCCTGGCCGCGGATCGCGTGGTAGACTCGAGACATATCCACGTTGAGCAATACACTGGTCCCCACAGCCACAATGACCGCCACCATCAAGTCGTAGAAGTGCGTCCTCCGGAACACTCTGGTATGGAAACTCGACGTCACGGCGCACCCGCACGCGAACAGAATCCGCAGCGGAAGGTACGTGAACACGTACAGGAAGCTGTCGAGCGCCAGCAGCACGCCGAAGAAGAACAACTGCTCCGTGTTCACGGGCACGACGAAGAAGTTCTGCACGCGCTCCTGGTGCATTCCATCCGTGGATTTGATGTCATGCACGCCGAAGATCTCCTTGTAGAAGAAGTCCGACAGGCGGAACGCATGCGGCGCCGGGGGTTTGTCCGGTAAAGTCCCAGCCCCCGCAGACCTGGGCGAAGGTGCTGGAGCCAGCTTGGGCTCTGTGCCTGCTCCTCTGGCTGTCAAAGGGTAGGGGGAGCTCCTGGCCAGCGGCGCCACGGGCGACGGAGACGGCGGCGAATACGTCGCCGAGAAGTCCGTCTGCACGTGGAGATTGGGCTTGGGACGGCTGCTCTGCATTGGAGCTGGCCTCGTAGCTGCTGCATCTGGCACTGGGGTTGGTTTGACGTGGCCAGAGGCTAACAGGGGGCTCGTGGCGGCGCTGGGGTGCTCAGGATTCGACTTTTTCCGCTTAACGGAGCTGCTGGGGACGCCCGCGTGCTTGTGCGCTTTACGGCGAACAACGCGCTTCCGGTGGAATAAAGTTGCGGAAACATCGAGATGAGACGGCTTCCTCGATGGTTCGGGTGCGGGGAGGGGTGGGAGCGCTCCAGGGAGCTCCATGGACAGTGGCGAAGACGGAGGAGCGCAGGTCGACGCCATGTCGCGACCCAATCGAGAATTTTTTGGGATGTCACTATTGGAATGTCACTAAAGTGAATATGAGCTAAAATGTAGCCATTTTGTGCGATGTTGAAGTGGAATGTGTCGGTTCATGTGCATTTCCACTATATCTATAGTGTAACGAACGATGGCCACGGAGGCCGATGAGGCAGCAACCTCGACCGTGTCGTGGATGAACTCGCCGCCGCTGGACCCTCGCGTGCTGGCGATTGTATTGCGATCGTATGAGGGCGAGACGCTGCTGGTGCCGGAGTGCGATGTGCCGGTGTACCATGGCAAGGGGAGGCTGGAGTTCAAGACGGGCTTCACGTACGTGGGCGACTTTGTGCACGGGCGGATGCACGGCACAGGACGCATCGAGTGGCACGCGAGTGGAGTGGCGTATGAGGGGGACTTCACGCACAACGAGATCACTGGGAGGGGCACGTACTGGTGGCCGAACGGGAGCTCGTACGTGGGGGACGTCAAGCGCGGCAAGCGCCACGGCCGCGGAGTTTTTGTCACTGGAGACCGCGGGGTTCTGCTGCAACAAGAGAAGGGAGTAGAGCATCAAGAGCAGGAGACGAGTGAGGCGGGTGATGAGTTGCCCAAGCCGATTCTCTTTGCCTTCCGCTCTCACGAAACAGAGGGCCACGACGTCGATGGAGGAGGCAGTGACGGCCATGATGATATCAAGGCTGAAGATGATGCTGGACTCGTCATGGCTCAGAGCAATGCTCGATATGACGGCGAGTGGGAGAACGGACTGCCTCATGGCTACGGCGAGCTGGTGTTTGACGCTGCACGCAACATCCGCTACGAAGGGCAGTTCGTAGAGGGGAAGCGCGAGGGCAAAGGCCATATGCACTACGCAGACGGCAGTGTGTACGTCGGAGACTGGACGGCAGACGTCAAGTGTGGACAAGGCGTGATGACGTGGATGACCCCGCGAGGAGACGGCGAGTTGCTGAACCCCGAGGACGCAACGCCGCTCGAGCGGTACGACGGGGAGTGGCTAAACGACTGCCAAGAGGGCTTTGGTAGGCACGTGTGGCTCGTGAACCCCCTCAGCGTATCCGCTACTGGATCAACAAGTAAAAATGTATCTCTAGCTTCCAGCAACCCGCACGACAAGAACTGGTACGAGGGCGAGTTCCACGAAGGACTGCGTCATGGACGCGGTGTCTTCTTCTACGCCAACGGCGCTCGGTACGAAGGAGAATGGAAAGCCAACGTCAAAGAAGGCTACGGGCTCTTCTTCTACGAAGATGGTCGCGTATTCGTGGGGCTCTTTCGCCAGGACCGCAGTGTTGAAGGCAGCTACGCAACGGCATCCACCACAACCGGAGCAATCGTTCCAGTTTCCCCCGTGAAAGCAGACTCGGCTGAGACGAACGTGGCATCAACCGTGATCTCATCTCCTCAATCTCCTTCATCTTCCTCAAGTGTTGCAGGAATCATGTTATTCATCAACGACGTGCTTCCAATATCGGACATCCCAAAGCGAGAAAAGGCTCGCAAGGCTGTGGAGCATGCAGCGCTACGTATCAACACGGAATTGCGTGCACTGTATCGCGGGTGTATCAAGGAGTCTCGACGGTCAGCCTCCTCTTCCTCCAATGATCCGGATGAGTCGGGGACGCTGCTTGAAGTCTTCGAGTGTCGGCAACTGCTCTCCCAGTGCGGCTTCTACTTTACGAGCGGGCAGCTTGAAAGCCTCATGCAGGAAGTTCGACGTGCCCAACGATCTAGTGCCATGGCCTGCGCTGCGTCAATGAACATTGCCGAGTATTTCCTTGAAGACCTGCCTGCGGAGAACCGAGCCAATCACCCACTAGATCCAACTCGTCTCGAAATTGTTCCTTGGGACGAAGTTCTTCTCTTCAGGGAGTTTGTGGAGCTGTTTGTCCGCATCGCACATTCGTGGGTCATGAGCGCAGAGGCAGAAGGCATAATCCAGCTGACTGGGAGCAGTGACAGCACAGTGTTTCTGGCGGACATTTTCTCCGACTTCTACGAGCAAATAGTCCGTGAACGACAAGAAGCGCTGAGCCAAAGCTCTCCGTCATGGTTAGCCCTGTTGCGGGCGGAGCTGATGGGGAAAAACCTGCACAACGTCTTCACGAAGCACCACGACCAACTCCAAAGCTTATACAGCAGTTGCGCCGCTCCTTCCGTGCGCCGTCAGCACGATGACGCAGTTGAGCTCGATGATGGCGAAGAGGAACCTGCACCAACGAACAAGCATACTGAGAAAGTGTCAGTCAGGTCCGTGCTCGTCATGCTTCGTAACCAGAGCTCCCCGAAGTCGCCCATCTTCACCGCAGACTTTCAGGTCCGCCATGCACTCGCGGCATTGAACCGAGCGTTCACGGCATCAGCGCCATCCTTGAAACCCGAGTTACATCGCAGTGTTGCTAGATCCAGCGCTACTGAAAACAACCAGGACGGCGAGCCAGACGCGTTTTTCATGAGCACAACGCTGGTTTTCTCGGAGTGTCTGGACGCCATCGCCATCGTGCTATTCACCAAGCAGCACATGAAGCTGGAGTCGGCGAAAAAGACTCCGAGTAAGCAGCAGTCGCCCCAGGAGCTACCGCTCCACGTGCTGGTAGACCAATTCATGCAGACAGTGAAAGTGAATGCCCATCCATTACTTTAAACTCCCCAATCTACCGACACACAAGGCGCCTCCTCTCTTCTACATAATGTTGTCACCACTTGCAGTCTTGCGTAGGAGGCGTAGGGGGCTCAATGCACTAACGTGTAAATTGAATGTTTGAAGCACACGTGCAGACTATTCTAGCGCTCAGATATTCGTTGTTCTCCAACCAGCGTGGCAAACAAAGAAAACCATTGCATCGGATTGACGAAGAGTTGTATGCAACTAACTAATGCTCGAAGCTTCTCTGCCAGACTTTTTCGGCCAGATGAGTGAGATTGTCGTGCGTAGCTCTATTGCCGTACTTTTCGATCAGATACTCCAGCTCTAGATCCACCGAATTGGTCCGAAGAATGGACCGTGTGAGAATCTCCGCATCGACTCGTTTCAGAATGGGTCTCGCGTCCATCATGTCCACAAGATCAATCCAAAGCAGCTTTCCCTCAGTGAGGATCACATTCGATACATGTGGATCTCCATGAACCAATCCGTTTGCGTGGAGCTCCCATAACAGCCCAAAGAGGTTTCGTACTTCCTGTCACGTGTTGGTGGTGGAGGCAGGGGTGTCCCAACGGGAGACAGCAATAACGCCGCGGTGTCAGGTGTTTCGACGGATTTTACAGGACTGATCGCCAAGCCTGTGTGCTGAGCTTTCGTCAAAGCCTCCTTGTCCTGATGGAGGCGGTCAGTGGAGCAGTCCTCCGCGATCTTTAGTGCGTACTCCTGACCTTGTCGGGTGAGCTTGAACACGCGTCCAAAAGCGCCACGACCGAGAAATGCTTCACCCTCTACTACATCAACGCCCAATGATGAGCAGACACGCTTTAGACGCATTACCCAGGGAGGGATGTTGCTAACAAGGAAGCCCTGAAACAAATATCTCGAGCCCTCCGTGACTCACTTCGCCGTTTGAACTTTGAAGACGACATCATTGTAGCTGTCGATCACCCAAAAGGACCGGCGGTCGAAGAGAATGGCGCTTGCTGACCCCCTGGAGCAAAACTCTTCAAAATACCGTACTACTCGGCCAAGTGCAGCATCGCTAAGTGTGAGGGTACTTTCGAACAAAAGACGCAGTCGATCAGTTCTACCTCGACTTCTCCGAATCGAATATCACCATCTTGGCGTTGCGGGGCTGGCCTGGAGCGATACATCCCTGGGTGGGTCGCAAATTCACCCGGTTGAATGTCAGTACTTGTGCTCGCTCCTGCGCGTGGATATCTCTCGCTGTTATTGACGAACACCATACTACAGCTGCATAGAATGTCGTTGAAAAAGGAGTAATAAATGCGACGAAGTCAGCCTCAGTAGTCATCCCATCGACATGCTCCGGCTCCTTCTCCGACCAAAACGCTTCTCCGTCCCCCATGGGGGCCAGCTCGGAAATCAGTTCGTGCTTTTCCAATCTCTGTCGGGTAGTTTGACCCAATTCTTCATCAGTTACGGACCCAAACTTTGACTCTTTGTGCTTGAGAGCCGCCGCGCTTTCCTCAACTCGCCTCTCCAAGCGCTCTAGGCGTACGCGATCTTCTCGGATTATTGCAAATAACTCGCGGATGTTCTTGCCTTTCGGCACCACCACTAGCACGTGGACTTCGCCCTCGCCCGGGTGAAAATCAGCTCCAAAATATCTCTTGAGAACCCGCGTGCCAGACATTGAATCCTTGTGATCGCGCAGCGTTCCATCGTCATCGCGCGCTACAGATGCCGCACTAGACCATTTCAACCACCCGTCGAAAGTCGTTGTCCTCGCCAGAAAGAGCTGCAGCTCCGGTGCGTCAACATACTCCAACTTGTTCGCGTTCTGCTCTCTGACCTTATCCTTCATCTTGCACACGCTGTCACCGTCGTCAACCTCTTCCTCGAACGCCGACCTCTCACCAACAATTGCGCACATTAAGCGGAGCTTCACCATTTCGAATGAGATGGCTAAACGGAAATGGTATTCGTAGACTACCGAACACGATATGGTCTTGAGGCGTCTATCATGGAAATATTAGCAGGCAAAAAAAATGATGTGATAGGTCTGCACGCTTGAACCGTGGGATAACCTGCAGCAACCGACAAGAGATGACCATTACATTCGTCCTCGGCATTGCATCCCGGTCGGCATGAACACCCACCTTCATCGATCATTTTTCAGGTCCGTAGCGCACTTGGGGACCACGGCACCAGTTTCCATGGACACCCGAGCCGAGCACCAGTGACGGTAACCACGACGCAGAGCAAGACGCCTTTATCAGTACGACGCTGGAGTTCGCGGAGTTTCTGAATGCTATCGCCATTTCCTTCAACCAACAGTACAGGAAACTGGAATCGTTGAAAAAGATCGAGCAAGCAGCAGTCAACCTCGGAGCTACATGCTGGTGGACGAGTTCACACAGTCAGTGAAGGTGGAGCTCATCCATTAGTCTAACTTTCCAACATAATGACATCCAGCCTCTAGCACACAAGGTGCACTCTCTCATCTAAATCACGTAGCCTGCCTAGTAAACACTGCCAACGGGGCCCATGACCTGAGCGTACCGCGACGGCAAACTAACAGCCTGGTCGTCATCGAAAGTAGCCTCGAACACCTGGCCGTCGTATGCATAGCGAACGTAGCTGCGTAACATACACATACATGACCATATGAGCAACACACAATACAAACAAGCGCGAAGTAAATACTTACAGCAGCGGCTTCACGGCGGAGTTTGCGGGTGATCGTGCGTCAGCAATAGTCTGATCACCATCCACGCACGGGTTGTAGAATCCTAGCAGTCCAGCCTTTGGAGACGAGTTCAGCGCAAGCTCTCCGTCCTGAATACCATCGCAGCAGCACAACCAACTCAGTTAGCCTTCGACCGATGCACAATAAAACAAATGCTGTCTTACCTTGACGAAGAACCGCAGCGGAACCGTCACATCGATCCACCTCTGCTCCAGCAGCTCCGTTTCCTCCTCCTGCTGACTAATGTTGTCACCGCTTCCGATCTCTTCGTCGTCTCCAATTGCACGGTTCAGGTCCTGTTCCCGCATCGCTCTCAGCGCCACATCCAGATCATCTCGACGCGGTTCGCGCGACTCCGGGCTAGTCGGGTTCTTGCCGTACCGAGCCAGGAAAATCACCAGGCCCTTGCCGTCCTCCCGCTGCCGTTCCTGCTCCACCTTCTCATTTGCACACCGCTGCATCAGCTTCTGCTGCTCCAGCGCGCCCTGTCGAGCTGCTGCAAGGTACTGCACACGCATGTCGTGACGGTGCTCCAGTTCCAGACGCCGCTTGCGCTCCTGCGCGGGCTTCACCAGCTGCGTGACGACGGCCGCGACCACGAACGGCGACGTGGCTGCACAGAACGTCGCGAACGCCGACTGCGCGGAGAAC
Source organism: Phytophthora pisi (assembly GCA_024679225.1). Classification (NCBI taxonomy): domain Eukaryota; phylum Oomycota; class Peronosporomycetes; order Peronosporales; family Peronosporaceae; genus Phytophthora; species Phytophthora pisi. The sequence goes on from JAIKVJ010001090.1 coordinate 18,683, forward strand.
GGCGACAGGAAAATGGGCACCACAAAGCGCACGCTGCCGCGCGTGAAGCCCACGCGCAGCGTCACGCCCGCGCGCGCCAACAAAACTCCGAGCGCCACTCGCGTGCGGTTGGAAATCTCTCGACTGGCCCCGGCAACGAACGACAAACCCATCGCAAGACTCGCGCGCAGCGACACCTTGGCCGTCGTGGCCGCCATCAGCGCGCGTCGGAGCTGGAAGGACACGTTGGGTCCGGCGCCATTGACCGCGACCGCCGCGGTGGCGTTGTAGGTGCCCGTGTCGTGACTGAGCGAGGCCGAGAGTCCGTCGCGCGTGCTCCACATCATGGCGCCGTACAGCTCGGGCGAGAGCAGCTGGTTGGTGCCCATGGAGATGTCGAGGCCGTTGTCGTCCAGCTCGGGGATGATCATGAAGACCGTGTGCGGCGACACGGGCTGGCTGATCTGGCAGTGCAGCTTGGGCATCCAGCCCAGCTCGCTCGAGAGCGTGAAGGACGGCACGCTCGGGTCGAACGACTGGTGCGCCAGCTGCATGGTGAAGCTGCCCATGCCCAGCCCGACCTTGTCCGCCATGTAGCCGCCCAGCGTGAGCGTCGTGTTGCGCGAGAGCGGGAAGCTCGTGCGCTGGTGGATGGTCATCTCGGAGCGCTCCACGTAGCGCGCGCCGCGCTGGAAGAGGCTGCGCAGGCCGCGCATGGGCGCCTGCACGAGCTGCGACGCGTCCACGCTCATGGACATCTCGCTGAAGGACGAGAACTGCGTCTCCAGCGCCTGCTGGTTGGTGCGGCGCAGCAGCTCCTCCACGTAGCGCTGCAGCTCGTCCGCCGTCTCGAGGTGCGCGCCCAGCGCGCGGGACCGCGCGGCGCCGTCCTGCTCCAGCACCAGCACGCCGCGCTCGCCGTGGATGTCGTAGGCGCGGCGCTTCAGCGGGTCGCACAGCACCTTGTACGCGCGGTCGAGCACCGCGTACTGCGCGTTGGCGGCGCCCACGAGGCTCGCATCGCCGCGGCGCCGGTCCGGGTGGAACTCGCGCGACAGCGTCAGGAAGCGCGCGCGGATGTCGTCGCTGGAGGAGCCGCGCGCCACGCCCAGCAGCGCGTAGTAGTCGCGCTCGAACTGCCGCCAGTACGCGGCGTCCTCGGCGCCGTGCTCCGCCATGATTGTCGTGTGTGGCGTGGCCGGTTTGGAACGGCGTAACGCTATAATTGCTGATACGAACGTCGTAAAAAACTGTGTTACCCGGTATGTCAGATACGAACACACCTAAAACAAAGGATTTCATTAGTTGCATCATATTTTAGGTGGCTCCAACACAAATTTAACTTTTGATTGACCAATTACAGGCGTGGGAGGGGTTAATGCGACCCTGTGATTGGTCGATCAAAAGTTTAATATGTCGAGACGTATATTTCGGGTGTGAAAGTTCTCAATAAACATGAAGACAATACTTAACTAAGTATGTATTGTTAGATTGAAAATTATTATTATTGCCCGGGGATACAAAGCACATAAATTTTTATCAATATTAATATTTCAATTTCATGTTAATTAAAAATAGCATGGAATTAAAAACTAATATATTAATAATTATTAGTGGCAATCGTCTTAAATACTGTTTTATCAATTGAAATTAATAACTGAATTGGAGCCCCTGGTTCCAACACCTTGCAGGGTCGACGGGCACGCCGCTGTGCGCTTGTTCATTGATAATGTTCTACCCCACCGTCTGTCAGACACTCTGTTTGACCAATCCGATGCTCGAGGTTTGCTTTCGCTTTCGGGGGGGGGGGCAATTGTGAAGATCGGACCCTGGTACTAGGAAAAGGCACTCAAAACGGGAGAACCCGTTAGTAGTACGAAAATAGGCCTACTCAACGTAAACTATTGTATCGCGCAGTGTCGTCCGAACGGCGCCACAGGATTAATTTCCAGGTGGCGTATCTGTCGTACTCGACAACACGGCCAGCTGAAAATTAATCGGAAAAGACAGCGCCCATGTTTTCGGTTGGAGGGGGTGAAATTGACTCAAATCTATCGGGAGTGTCTGAGCAAAATGGACACCAGTGGCATATGAGAGGCACGAAGAGCCTGCAAACTTCACCCCAGTGCCGTGGCTGGCCATGGTATTCCCTGCTCAACGCTGGGTCGGTCTTCAGAGGGTTCTTGTCGCGACGTTTGGCAGCTTAAGGTCACCTTAGCTCATGGGCTTTGCAGCATGTTTGCCGGCCATGACACCCGTCCCACAAGCCGAACATGTTTGGCCATGCTTGAACATGTTTGACCATGTTTGGAATTTCTTACTTGTTTTCAGTATGTTGACTACCCTAACCCGTTTAGAAAACATGGGCTGTATCAACGGCCAAAATTAATCCTTCTGTTATTAAAAAAGGCCGTTGATATGTTTTATAAACGGGTTAGGGCAATTGTCATACTAAAAACAAGTAAGAAATCTCAAACCTGGTCAAACATGTTGAAACATGGCCAAACATGTTCGGGTCGTGGGACGGGTGTCATGGCCTGCAAACACTATGCAATTCCTATGGGCTAAGGTGATCTTCGGCTGCCAAACGTCGCTTTGCCGGCGCTTTAAGCCCTCTGAAGACCGACCCAGCGTTGAGGAGGAAATACCATGACTAGCCATGGCACTGGGGTGAAGTTTGCAGGCTCTTCATGCCTCTCAAATGCCGCTGGTGTCGATTTCGGTTGGACGATCCCGACAGATTTGGGTTCATTTCACCCCCTCTGACTAAAAACATGGGCTCTATCTTTTCCGTTAAAAAATGCGATGACCGACGAATCAATTGCATAACAGTACGATGCAGATAGCTCGAAGCTTAGCTTGACACATCGCGTTTGAACTTCTGCACTAGAATATCAAACTTCAAAAACGCGCAGTTAATTAAGCATCTAGGAGTTGTTTGATCTGTTGTAGGTTGTTTGTACACTACAGTACCGTAGTTGCTTAGTAGAGGATCACGTGGACATGAAGTCGGACGTGACTGGCCACGACAACTGGATTATTGATCACATCGTGAAGAACAAGGGCTCGCTCAACTACTGCGTCCGCTGGGACAGCCAGACCATCAAGCTCACCAAAGAAACCGCGCAGAAAATCGAGGCAATGTTGACCCGCCAGTACGCTGCGTGGAACCGCTGGCTCATCGGCTACGACTGCTGGGCGTACGACGAGATCAAGATCAACATCGTCGGCTGGGCTGCTAGGAAGGCCTCCGACCTGGAGTGGTGGGATAACTCGCTCGGCAAGATCTACATCGGCGACCTCGACCAGGACGGGGACCATCAATGCCCCGAGAACTGCTACCGGGCGGCAGACGGTTTTGGTGGCTGGTCGGAGTCCTGCGGCTGCGAGGGCAAACCGTTCGACGTCTCGCTGTGGCCCACGGAGGAGATGACCGGAGGCTTGGGGAACTACAACTTCCAGCAGTTCGGTATTGCGACGTTGCTGGACGGCATCGATAACGAGCAGCTCACGGTCGCCGCGCACGCAATCGGCCACAGGTTCGGCCTGCCGGACTTCTACGAGATGCCCCAGCCGCCCAACTTTAAGCCCTGCCTCATGTGGGGGCTGTCCACGGACACGATGAAGGACACGGACGGCTGGATGGTTCGCCGCGTGCTGGAGAACAAGAAACCCAATTACCACTTCTAAGTGTGGGAAGGGCGGGTTTCATGCATAAGTAATATGCATGAAACTGGTCAAACAAAAAGACGCTAAGGCCCCTCCCCGCAATCGCGGGACGAGATTGGGACGAGTTCGGTTATTGCCAGGACCTCCGGCACCCTGGCAGTGTGTTAGAGATGCAGTCCGATACATTTGCCTTTCAATTTTATGTATCCCGCGGCCCGCGCCACACAACATCCCAGCGGGACAAGAAGGGGTGTCGTCCCTAAAGCGTCCCGCTTCGACCCGCAACAAAGAGCTCTGATTGGTCCCATCCCGCAAGCCACCATTTGGAGTTATCGAGATAATCGCGTTTAAAGTTGACCAATCAAATTTCGGACATAACGGTTTTCACTTTCAACTTTTTGATGTCCAACTCGTAAAACGCGTAAAAACACTCTTATTCGATTGCTTTTAACATGAGCTATCCGATAATATACAATATGTCGAAATCGAAAAAATATTGAGGTCACACGCCCCAAATAACTCCAGGGATTTCGGGGTCCGAAAATGGAGATATTTTTTTTCAGACCGGTGTCACTCCACGAGTTCTTCATATTTGTGAGCGTTTGATATCTCAAAAGAAGCACAAGACAGCCCTCTTTCGATTGATGTACTTAAATCGCGATTCGTACTTAGGTTGGTAAGCATTTTTTCGTTTGTCGCGGTCTCATATAGTCTTAGAGTTCGTTTGTTGTTCATAAAAAATGATGTTCTTTCATTTCCATTGTCTCGAGATCATGGGTCGTGGTGAGCAAGCAACGGTATTGTGTATTATTTCATCTCGCGTGGTTTTTACACAAATGCTTGTGGTGGATTCCCGCACGATCACTGTCCCCGAGTATGAGGAGGAACGAGCTGTTGGAAGCTGCCAGAGCGGGCGAGCTCCATCGCGCCAAGGCCTTGGTGCATCAAGGCACCGGCGTGGACAAGGACAACGCGCTTCGATGGGCTGCAAGAGAGGGGCGTCTGGGGGTAGTGCGGTTTCAAGTGGATCGTGGGGCTGCGGTGAATTCCGTCGACTACTTAGGAGAGACAACATTGATGAGAGCCGCTGAAGGGGGACACACGAAGGTGGCTCGGTTTATTACTGAGGAGTGCAAGTGTGACGTGAATACTTCGAGTTTGAACGGATCCACGGCTCTGGTGTTCGCTGCTAGGAGCGGACAGGTGGAAGTTGTGCGGTATCTTGCTGGGTCACCTGGTATTGAGCTGGATGCCAAGGACACGTACGGATACACAGCACTGATGAAGGCCTGCAAAGCTGGACATGCTGATGTTGTCTGCTGTCTCGCTGAATCTGGCGCCGATGTGAATGAGACTGATGCACTCGGACACACAACGTTGATGACTGCGTCCGGAAGTGGCTACCTCGAGGTTGTGCGATATCTCGTTGAGGAATGCGGCATGGCCGTGAATTCTAGGAACAAGCGCGGTGACACGGCAGTCCGACTGGCTGCTGCGTCTGGGTATCACGATATCGAACAGTATTCACCCCTCTGCTTCTCACCCCTCGAATCATCGATACGGCTGGCGATGCAGCTGAGATCGAGTCGAGCTGCTTTCTGACGAATGACGGCACGGAGTCGATAGAGCTGGAGTCTGTTCCGCAAGTAGTTGCAGCGATGCAAAGGCTACTAATTCGTCTAGAGAAGTCAGAGAGCAAGCAATCGACACGAGTGCTTTCGATGTATACTTCACTTTGGAATCGCCTCGAGCAGATACTTGGACAGATCAGTGGTAATGCCAGCGATGAATGCGAGGCAGAATTT
>JAIKVJ010001091.1:0-23864 GCA_024679225.1 Phytophthora pisi
CCTGCTGCTCCGGCGCCGGCCCCCGTGCAGGCGAGCGCCCCCGCCCCGAGCGTCGGCGGCGGCCTGCTGTCCACCGTGGCTGAGGGTTTCGCCTTCGGCACGGGCAGCGCCATCGCCCGCCACGGCGTGAACGCCGTCATCGACTCGTTCAGCGGATCCAAGGACGAGCCCGCCGCCGCTCAGCCGGTGGCTGCGGCCCCTGCTGCCCCCGTGGCCCAGTCCTCGGCTGCGGTCTGCGCCAGCGACAACAAGGCCTTCCTGGATTGCATCAACCGCAACGCCAACGACGTGGCCGCCTGCCAGTTCTACCTCGACGCGCTCAACCAGTGCAAGCAGCAGAGCATCAACCTGTAGACAGAACAACCGATAGACGAGAAGTAGGAGGATCGACGAAGTCGCGCTGACACTACGACCTCAGTGACGTGGTAGGTCGTGCAATCCCTCCGCAATAATCTAGAATGAAATTATCTTGATAAAGCACGTATCAGCACAGGCGAACTCGCAGGTACAGTCAAGTAGTAGTGTATTGGTAGTCATCCAGACAGATCTTGCGCCAGCTCTAGGAACCACTTCGTCGATGAACCAGTCGAGCTGTCTTACTACCAGAAGAGCTTAAGTCTGTCGGCGCCGACGAGCGAGAGAGTCCATAATAAATCACTCAGCTGCCTCACGTGCGAACACAGCTCTGTCTGCGTTAGCCGCCCCGTCATCCGCCGGCGTCGACTAACTACAGTAGCAGAAATTGCTCTCAGCTGCACCCAACCACTGCGAGACACTTGAGACCTCTTGCTTGGGACGAACTCGACGGGCTCTGCCTACACCTTCTTGACGATCTGCACAATGTCTTCGTCCTGGAGCACGTGCTCCTTGCCGACCTTCTGCGGCTGGTGCTTGCAGGACGCGCCCCAGACCCAGGCGTACTTGAACTCCTTGAGCAGCGACTTGTGGATGCGCTGGCAGAAGTTCTCGACCGTGGGGGACTCCTCGTGCAAAATGACGGGCGCGCTGTAGTCCGGCAGTTTGCCGCGCGGCTTGGTGTAGATGCGGATCATGTGGCAGTAGTCCCAGATCGTCTCGAGCAGCTCGTCCAGGTTCCACCCGTGGTGGGCCGAGATGACGACGTTGTGCGGGATCTGGTCGATGATGGTCAGCTCCTCGATCGTGAGCTGGTCAATCTTGTTGAGCACGTAGAGGCACGGGATGTACACGCGGTTGCCCTCGATCTGGTCGATGAACTCGTCCACGGTCACGTCCGCTCGCAGCGTCACGTCGGCGTTGTGAATCTTGTACTCGTGCAGGATCTGGTAGACCGTGTCGGCGTCCAGCTCGCTCTGCGGGCACGTGGTCTGGAAGTTGATGCCGCCGCGCTCCTTGCGGCGGAAGACCATGTTGGCCGGCTTCTTGTTGAGGCGGATGCCGAAGCCCTCGAGCTCGAACTCGATGAGCTTCTTGTGCGTGGCGGGCTTCATGGCGTCCAGCACGATGAGGATGACGTTGCACGTGCGCGCCGTACCGATGACCTGGCGACCGCGACCCTTGCCGTCCTTGGCGCCCTCGATAATTCCGGGCAGGTCGAGGATCTGGATGCGCGCGCCGCGGTAGTTGAGCGTGCCGGGGATGGCCGTGAGCGTCGTGAACTCGTAGGACGCCGACTCGGAGAAGGTGCCCGTGAGCTTGGTGAGCAGCGTGGACTTGCCCACGGAGGGGAAGCCCACGAGCCCCACGCGCGTGTCGCCCACCTTGTTGACGTCGAAGCCCTCGCCCGTGCCGCCGCCCGACTTGGAGCCGCCGTCCGTCACCTCGCGCCGCAGCTTGGCGATCTTGGCCTTGAGCAGACACAGGTGCTTCATCGTGGCCTTGTTCTTCTGCGTGCGCGCGTACTCGGCCTCCAGCTCGGCGATCTTGGCCATGGCGGACGACATCGTGCTGCGTGCTACGTACCGCTTGTGTGTGGTAAGTGGGCAATGCGAGCCATGAACGGGTGGCAGCTACGGAACCCAAAACAACAGCGCAGCTGCCCAAAACAATCTAATTTCGGCGTGGAATAGCTTTGCTAAAGGGTTTATGCATTATGGTGGGATTGAGGCCCCAAACAGAACTGATTATCGCCAGCAGTATTTATCGCAAGTAACGATGGGGTGCTGCTCGTCCAAGGCGCAGCTCTCGACGGTGTCGGAGCCGGCGAGGGCGCGCCCGCCGCAGCAACAGCAGCAGCGACAGCAGCCGAGAGGAGGGCAGACGCTTGGAGGAGGAAGCTTGCAGACCAACGGGCCGGAGCCGTCCGCTGCGGAGAAGAGAGCGCGCGCAGCTGAAGCGGGCGAGGCGCGCAAGGGCGACTGGCGCCAGGGAGGCCACGCCGACCCGGACAAGGCGCGCAGCATGGCGCAGCGACGCGAGAAGGACGAACTGCTGGCCAGGATCTACAACAAATACACGGCGCTGGGGCGGGAGCCGCCCATCGGGCTGCCGTCCTGCGACGTGGACCAACTGCGCCGCCACCTCGAGACGCTGCGCTGAAGTTGATACGAGACCGCAAGCGACGGAGCATTTGCAAGAGAATTTTGTTGAATATATGACGGAGACTGCGACGCAGCCCGTGCCTACCTTACTTTGCTGGGACTCGTGTGCGCATTGACATTCGACTTGTCGACGTTGACCATGTTGAGCTCGTCGGCACTAATCTGACCGGCTCTTTTGGGTTCACGACTACGGACCTGTAGCCATGTTAGCAATTTGGCTACACTGCAACTTGCCAGTGCGTTCTGCGTTCTGGTGGTGTTGGTGGTGACATTATCCAGTCGTTATAGTACCCTACGCGCCACCAAAATGGCGCTGGCGAGGAGCAGGAGCTCGAGGGGCAGCGACCAATTCGAGTAAGTAGCCCCAGCGGCGCTGTCTGTAGCAAGAGCGAAATGTTCCTGACGCAAGGCTGTTGATGCCCGATACTCTCGTGCTGCTCCCCTCATCGTCTTCTCTCTCAAAGTTGTGTTGTTTGATTTGTTTGTGTTCATCTTGTCCCCGGCTCTCGCGCGTCCACTTGCGGTCGTCGCTCGCTGCTCGGTGCTTCATTTCCATTTTGTCTGTCTGTCCTCTGTTGTCGGTAGCCTGGCGAGCGCGAGACACCCTATAGTTTCGCTCGCTACTCGAGGAAATAATTAAACAAATCGCTGAGGGATACGAGACCCACGCAGCGCGAATACTCGTCCACACACACGAAGCGATGTGCCTTGCACGCGGCGAACCGCTCGAAAATCATGTGCAGTGTGTCTGTCTTGTAGCACAGATGTAGGCCCTCTCCGACGTTGCCCTGAGATCACACAGTCCACGGTGAGAATAATATTCCAGAGGAGTCGCCAGTTGTTGTCATCGTTGGCTCACCTCAGCAGCTTGGATCCTGAGAATTTCTCCCACAGGCATGTCTAACTGGGTAAGTGACCGGTCCTTCACCAATTCGGTGACGTTCGATACACAATAAATATTCACAACAACGCCTGGATCCACACAAAACAAAATCGTAAGGTCAGTTGTGCAGGGTTTGAAGCCAGCTCACGACGCGCTCGGACTTACCACTCGGGTCGACTATCGGCACAGCCGAGACCCTCCGCTCAATTAGGGTGTGCAGCACGCGAATGAGCGGCATATCCTCTGGAACTGTCACAAAGCCGCTGTAGACGCCAATACCCAGGTCGAAAATCGGTTGATCAAACAGCCTGCGCTGCTCGCGGAAAGTAGCCACCAGGTATTCCAAAATCCCGCTGTGCGTGATGACAGACAAGACCGAGTTCTGGGTCGGGTCTACTACGGGAAGTCTATGAAGCCTATTGTCGCGCAGCATCTTGCACACTTCGTACAGGTTGTGCTCTGGTGTGACGGACACCATCTCCTCCCGTGTTGGTGCCATCGACAGGGATCGAGGAATTGCTGCAAACAGAAAGATACGTCATTAGCCACCCCCACGGAAAATAATACCCCTAAGCTATACGTCGCATTGTAGGAGCTTACCTCTCCAAGAAGCGATGCTGTGCTCTGCTAGCTCGTTCATGGGCGACCCGCGGATGTAGAAGTGGCGCAGGATATTGACAAAATCGGTTGCCGTGAACATGCCCACGAACTTGCCCTGCTCAGCGTCCCAGATTGGCACCGACTTGATATCTAAAAATCACAGCAGCAACAGTCGTCAGTCTCTTCATCCACTGCTGGCATTGCAGCGGCATTGCCCCCCTTACCGTGCTCTACCAGCGCGAAAAATGCGAGGTTGATGGGGATCTTGACGTCGAAGACCACGACCTTGCCGCTGTTCTTGATGACGTCGTAGCACTGCGTCTCTCGCAGGAAGGCGGCGATGACGCGCTTGCCTTCCTTGACGATGTCCATCACCGAGGCCTGCGAGAGATTTAGCGCCGAGGCCGAATTGGAGCGGGCCGAGTCGCTCATGGCCTGGTCCTCGTCGCCCTCGAGCTGCGGCGGCACAACCACGTGCGTGCAGGGCATCAGACCGTTCGCGTCGCCCATGGAGTGCATGGTGGTGGGGGTGGCGGGCTCGTTGAAGCCCGAGGTGGCGCTGTGCGGGGCCGGCGGTGGCGCGTCGTCCCGCGAGGAGGCGTAGTATCCGTCATTGGACATCCCTCCGTCGCCTCGCTTTCTCTTGCGGTCCGCGAGCGTGGTGGCGACTGCTCCGTGCAGTCACGGACAGGGCAGGACGCTGCAGGGCCTTGCAGGACGGCGCAGGACCTGGGAACAAGCGGGGAAACGTCCGTCCTGGGCGCTGCAGAGCGAGTTCCAGGACGCAACTGGCACGGGCGGGAGCGCCGGACGGAGGCGGAGGCGGAGGCAGGGGCTGGGCACGAGGGAGGGGCCGGCGCGGAGCGGCGACGGGCGGGCGGCGATCGATCGGGCGCGGGCCTACGACGGAAGACTGCGAGGGGGCCTTTGCCCTGCTGGCTCGAGGGTGACTGGGGTTTTCTTGGGAGGCCAAGAGAATAGGATTTTGGCCAATGGCGGGATTTGAATCGCTAAATCAGCCAATGAGCAGTTGCGGATGTGACGAGCCGACGTAGACGAGAAGGTGTGGCATACATAAGATCGTATGTACTGATGGAGTGAATGTGCCCATGCGAACTAGCGCTTGCTAGTGGCTCGCGATGGCCACAGAGTACACTGGCATGTGAGTATTGCTGAGCGATTATGTCTGCGCGGTGTTTGGATGTTCGGTGCAGCTCTCGACGGATAGGCCAACTTCAACTTCTTAGCTGGCAGGGCACCGGAACGCATGGTATTGCATGTAGTTATGAGCAAGGTGTTGCATGTAAGGCGTTTGTATTTAGATAGCAGGCAGAGCGAGCGAGGCGGTGCCTTCGCGAAGAATAGCGCACGCAGCCCCCGCTAGCTCCGTCAGAGCAGCCTTTGCCCGTCGTATCGCCGGGTCCGACTGCGCGAGGGTCTCATTAGCCTTGCTGAACATTCCGATCGTTGTGACGACGCGCATTGTGGCCTCTACGCGGGTGTTGAAGGCCCTCTCGTCCCGTTTGAGCTTCTTGGCCAGGTTGACGAGGATCGCTCTGGCCTCGATCGACAAGGGGTGGCCACCGCATTGCGCTAGGAATCTCGACTTGGTCCGTACATTCTTCATTAGCCGCCTCATTAGTTGGCGCTGCCGACGCTGGGCAGCGAGGAACGCGCCCTTCTCCTCTTCAGACGGAGCCACTGACATGCCTAGCCGGTCAATCTGGGCCAACATGTTGGTGGTGCCCTTCTCCAGCCGGTCAAGTTTCTGGCGTGTGCGTTCGGGAACTCCCTGCATGGCCTGGGTCTCCATTCCCAACGTGTCGGCGATCACCCAGATGAAGTCTCCAGAGCACTGTGCAGCAATGCTGGCTAGCTTGCACCATGCTCCATATTTGGTTTTGGCAGATCCCTATATAGCTGGCCCCAGTCACCACCACCAAGATCGTCATTTCTTGCATTCTGTACTTCCAGGTGCTGCATGTCAGCCATAAGTTGGCTCATGCTGCCGCCAAGGAATCTGCGTTGAGCTGGGCGCGGGCCTTCACAGCTCGATCAGAGCTTCTCATGGACCAGCAAATCTGTAGAGAAAACGCGCACCCATTCCGCCCTTTGCCGATGGCTACACTCGTGAAGTTCCAGAAATGAATTCACAAGTGAGCTACTGAACGTGTAGTCGGTAGTTACCTTAGTTGGCCATGTCGGACACCGACGACGAGCAGCAGCAGCAGGCGTCGCTGCATGCCTTCGTGCGCTCGAGCGACGGCATCATCGCCAAGACGGCGCTGCAGTACCTGGACTTCGTGCGCTGTCGTCGCCGCGTGGTGGACGCCAGCAAGTGGCTCAAGCTCAAGTCGGAGCGGGGCATTGACCTGTACACGGAGCGCGTCGAGCAGCGCGCGGCTCTGAACGTCTGCAACACGCGTAGGTCGCTGCCCGATGATTGCAGCACCTCGGACTCGCTGCCCACCACGCTGGTAAGCGCCTTCGGGGGCGGCACGCTGCCCGGGACACTGGACGAGGTCATGGACGGGCTGTACGCGGAAACAACGGAGCAGATGCAGCTGAACGCCTCCATCCAGTACGGCGACATCCTGGACTGCGGCGTGGTGCGCACGTTCCGCACGCGCTCGGATGCCAAGCCGCACGAGTTCTTCGGCGTCAAGTTCGTGGAGAAGTTCGGCCACATCCCGGGGATCATCGACCAGCTCTGCTGGGTGGAACGCATGGGCAGGACCATGATCGCCGGGAGGCGCTTTGGCTTCCAGCTGATCAAGTCTGTGGAGACGGAGGACCGAGCGTCCGACGCGTCTGTGCGCCGAGTCAACATGTCGGTCTGCTACTTGTACTGCCAAACTGCGTCTGACGCGGTGGATGTATTTATTCGGGGGATCGTGGAGCTTCCTCGTAGCACCAAGCTTCGGCGGCGGCAGGAGGCGATTGATGCTGCAGGCGACTACATCCTCGCCACGATCCACGGGAGGGAATGCCAGCGCATGAAGACGATCGCGACGCTGATCGAACGATCCAAGACGGAGCGCGAGAGTCTCAAGTACGTCGGGTCTGCCTGCTTCCGTGTGAATGTCGCGACGACACTTGGTCTTAACGGTCTCTGTGTTGTGATGCATTGCAGTGCTTGTCATTGCTCGAAGATCGTCCGTGGACTGGAGAAAGTCGTACGTCCAGCGTGACGACACCATGGAGTAAACCCAGCATAGAGGCTCACAGCTACAATGTCGAATGATGATATCTGCTGCAGGAAATGTGTTCAGGCTGTCGAGAAGCCATGCGTCGCCCGAAGCTGGTGGCGCTGGCCGACGCTGACAGCAGGAGGCACGGCTCGCAAGGTATAAGCTCGGTCAGCACTGCTAGCCTCACGCTATCTCGTATCTGACCGCTGTTCACGTCCCCAATTGCTTCTCTCTTGCAGCGCCCAGCGAGTCCCTGCGCGGGGCCAAGCTCCAGTCGCGGTACGGCAGCACCCGCGGCGACGGCGACGTGCCCGACAGCGTGGCCAAGAGCTACCGCGAGTCCGAGTCCTTCCGCATGATGCTGCCGATCCGCGACCCGCGCCCGGCCTCCAACTACCGCGTGAGCCGCAGCAAGCGCGAGAACGTCCTCATCACCATGCTGCGCAAGCACGAGCGCCAGAGCTCCGCGACGACGTCCTCGTCAAGTGCATAGGCAAGTGACTCATATCATGAAAAAATGAAAAAGTAAAGTCTCAAAAAGGGCGGACCGCCAATCACATTCGTTTGTAGGGACCTCCAGCCAATCACAGACACGCGCTATCTCGAACTTTCGAGCATTTTCGCGAATCCATCGACACCCAAGTCACCAGCCCCTTCAACCCCCGAGGCCATTACTGAAATCGCCTGCAAAGACGCAAGTCGAGACATCAAGGAGGAAGACTAGCAAAGCTAATACACACAATGGGCAAGGACTACTACGCCGTACTGAACGTGGCCAGGGGCGCGTCGGACGACGAGCTCCGCAAGGCCTACCGCAAGCTGGCGCTCAAGTGGCACCCGGACAAGAACCCGAACGACCGCGACGCGGCGCAGAAGAAGTTCCAGGAGATCGGCGAGGCCTACGAGGTGCTGAGCGACAAGAAGAAGCGCGAGATCTACGACATGTACGGCGAAGAGGGGCTCAAGGGCCAGCCGGCGGGCCCCGAGGGCCCTGAGGGAGGCATGCCCGGCGGCTTCACGTACACCACGTCGTCCACGGGCGGCTTCCCGGGCGGCGGCTTCAGCTTCCACTCCACGGACCCGTCCAAGATCTTCGAGCAGTTCTTCGGCACGTCCAACCTGCACGAGGCCGAGGGCAGGGACCCCATGGCCTCCATGTTCGGCGACATGGGCTTCGGCGGCATGCACGGCATGCGCAGCGGCGGCTTCGGAGGCCGCGACCCCTTCGGCCAGCAGAGGCAGCCGCGCGCCCAGCAGCTCAAGAGCGAGCTGGAGGTGTCGCTCGAGCAGCTCTACACGGGCTGCACCAAGAAGCTCAAGATCACGCGCAAGGTGCACGACCCAAGCTCCAACCAGATGCGTGAGGAGCAGAAGATCTTGGAGATCAACGTCAAGCCCGGCTGGAAGGACGGCACGAAGGTGACCTTTGAGGGCCAGGGCGACGCTCTTCCCGGACGACCGCCGCAGGACATCGTGTTCGTCATTCGACAGAAGCCGCACAACAAGTTCAAACGCGACGGCGACAACTTGCTGTACCACGCCAAGCTCTCGCTACGAGACGCACTGCTGGGCAGCGGCACACTGACAATCAAGACGCTCGACGGACGTGAGGTGCCCGTCCCGCTCGGAGGTGTGATCGCCCCCGGCACGCGGATGGTGATCGCTGGCGAAGGCATGCCTCTGCAGAAGCGGCCGTCGCAGCGCGGCAACCTGGTGGTGGAGTTCGACGTGCAGTTCCCCACCAAGCTCACTGAGGCGCAGAAGAACATGGTGCGCCAGGCATTGTAAACTACCAAGTTTTGATAGGATTTGGAGCTAGGTAGGATGTCCGTCGCTAGGTGTTGTTCATTTATTCCGCTAAGCTTCATAGAAAATGGTTGAAAATTACACGAACAATATATCTTGCTCCATCGGAATCTGGTGGTGCTGCCCCACCATCACTTGGGACCAGGCTTCAAGAGAAAACTTGGCAAAACTTGTAAGAGAAATCGTGGGGTTTACTTCGCTATGATACATCATGATTAAAAGTTGGTTGCTGCTCTCGTGAGCGAGCTAGCAGTCGCTCGCTTCCTCGTCTTTTCGCTTCGGTTTCAACTAGGATCTGTTTTTCTTGTCTGGGTTAGTGGTGGATCGGCCGGCTTCCTCGCCTTATCTTCATGTCGTCGGGGCGGCGAACGGACGTAACGCATACGCAGCGAGCGAGCGGGAGCAACTGAAACGAAAAGCAAAGAACCAAAGCGCGTCCGTTGTGTGCGTGCGTGCCTTCCACCCACCGCCGCCAGGAAAGAGATAAAAAAACTTCTTGCACCGCCGTCCAGGTCGCTGTGCGTCAATCCACAACTCCATCACATGGTGCCGCGTCGGATGTGCTGGTAGACGAGGCCTTCGGGCGTGAGCTGCGGCTTGTAGCCCGAGGACGCGGCCCAGGCCTGGATGTTGATGTCGTCCTTGGTGGTCTTGACCACCTCGGCGGCCTTCTTGGCCTGCTGCTCCTTGGCCTTGGCCAGGATCTTGCCCACGCCGTCGGCGAAGGCGTTGGCGTTGTCGCCGCACTCGAGCTTGAGCACCTCGAGCTTGAGCTGCATCTGGTCCAGCAGCGCCACGTTCTCCTTGGCGAGCTTGCGCTCCATGCGGCGGCGCTCGCTCTGCAGGCCCGAGAGCTGCTTCTGCAGCCGGTTGACGAGGAACTCCTGCTCCTGCTCGAGCTCGTTCTCGAGGTGCACCTTCTCGTGCAGGATCTTGGCCACCTGCGACTCGAGCGCCTTGCGCACGCCGTTGTCCTCGTTCTGCAGCTCCTGCAGCAGCCGCTCCTTCTCGGCGCGCGCGGCCTCGAGCTGCTTCGAGAGGCGGTTGACGATGTACTCCTGCTCGTTCTCGAGCTTGTTCTCGAGGTCCACCTTCTCCTTGCGCAGCTGGTTGAGCTTCTTCTGCAGGCTGTTGGTCAGCAGCTCCTCCTCGCGCTCCACCTCGAGCGCCAGCTTCTCCTTCTCGCTCTTGACGTCGTGCAGCCGCTTGATGAGGCGGTTCGTGATGCGCTCCTCCTCGAACTCGGTCGACTCGCCCAGCGCCACCAGCGACGCGCGCAGCGACTTGACCTCCTGCTCCAGCGCGGCCGTGCGCTGCCGCTCCAGAATCAGCAGCTCGCGCGCGTCCTCCTCCACGGGGTTGTTGGCCATGTTCTTAGGATCTCTCGATACTTGGTGTTTGTATAGATGGGCGCGCCAGGACTTGAGCGCCGCGCAGCTTCTTCGGAAATGATGGCGAGGAAGAGGCACCAAGTGCGTGCGCTCGCCAGCTGTTTCTCGAACGTGTGGCACAGAGCCAACTAAAGAAAACGGCGCAGCTGTGGAGGATACGGTTTGACAGGTATATGTCGAGCAATTACCATAATCTAGTACATATGAACTGGATTATCCAAAAGCCAAAAATTAATTATTGGCCATCACAGTAGACTTGGTGTTAAGTTCGAGGGTGCTCAAAGGAGCTCAAAAACAGTAGATGGCTAAGTACGGAATGAATCGGGTATACTGTAGTTGCCACCTGAACCTTTCAACAAAAAGAACAATACATTAGAGGGCAATAATTGATGGATTGTCCTATGAACGGTAAGTATTGTAGTTATAGGTGTGCTCATGAAGGGTGCTGGCGGATGCAAGAGGTAAAATTCGCCACGATTTCACCTTCTAGTGACATACATAACAGAGGGGTCTAGTTATGCAGTATTATCGATCGTGTTTTGTAAGCCTGGCAAAACAATACCACAGAGCAGCAGTTTTACACATTATGATATGTAAAACTTTCGCAACGCCAACTTTACAGAGGCCATGAACCTAGAGCAAATCGGTCAACATTAAATGATTTAATCTTACCAAAAACCTGGAGCAAATAGGATACACTTGCCCTCACTATCACATAGCTACGCTCTACGAGTGCTTCCACAAACCATAAAGGCTCGATATGTTCCACGTTCGTATAAATATCGGATTCGACACATTGTAGCCGATTGTTTTTGTACTTGCAGCTAGTTTTTTTTATGTCGAGTGTTACTGTGAAGTTTGGGCTTGCCCTAACTAAAGCTGTTTTTAGTCGACGTAGAGTCGTTCAGCTGAGAACGGATCCCACTTGACCTGCGCCCGATGTTTGTGTGCTTGAGAAGCCTGGTGCTCGAAGCACAGCACCCCCAGTCAGTCAGGTAAACGATCATAATATAAAGAAGCAAATACGACACTTAGCTATTTTTGTAAGTCGTTCGCTTGCGGGACTGCACGGAGTTAGTTATTAAGGCTATGAATAACTCTAACGGCGTCAATCATAGCCCTTATAATGGACTTTAGATTCGCTTATGTTAGCCTTACAACCCTTTTTTCTCGGCGCTAACTCAACGAAAAGCACGTACTCTGAAAGCGATGCCTTCCGGTAGCCAATCCTGAAGGTCTTTGGGACTGGCACCTCTGTAAATCCTTTCCTGTGGCCACGCTTGGCTGTGGTTCCTGAGGATGCATGTTACCACCAGTGTAGTAAGTTCGCTTGAGCGAACTTAATGTGAACTGTTTACAGTACTTCTAATTTGCCAGAGATTTTAGATAATCCAGTACATATGTACTGGATTATGGAAATTGCTCGGGTGTGCGATTCATAGACAGCGAGGGCATGGCATTTCGAGGTTGCGATCGCCCCGCTCTGAATCTTCACCGGCGGTGCAGCTTCAACTGGGAATCTACGTGACTGGGACACGCACAAACTGGAAGCTCACTGCGGTGCTGTGCTGTGTGTGCATGGGCCAGGCAGCAACAAGACCGCTTTCCCTCTCTGACGCCCCGCACAGCTGCGCCGGCGACGCACGTGTGTTCTCGGCGCCAGCTGAGTCTCACCGAGAAGTTCGTCGTCCACGGGCTATTTTGGCTTTGAATTTTTCGGGCGAGTGATTCCGAATGTACGGGAACGCGCCGGTGACAACTTGGATCAAAGCGTGAAAGCGTAGTGGTTTCGCCCCTTGTATGTGTCCTGTCCTCGAGACGTGCACCACGTTTCGCTGGACGAATGTCAAGTTGAAGTTGCCTTGAATGGCTTGACAACCTGTCGACGAATGGTGCTCATCCACCTCTGTTTGCCTGCATCACTATGGTACGAGCGCAACTACCCGTGCGCTGTCAGTAGCATAGACGAGAAAGAAGACGCGAAGTACGAAGAAGCATTCGACGCGAGCGGCCGAGTGCATTGTGGATTACTTCGAAGTTAAAAGGTTAACTGTTCATGGCACGAGTAGAGCTATCGAAAGGCATCGGTATGCACCGGGGCCGACACAATCCGTTGCCGACACCAACGCTATGCCTAGAAATCTACTCGGACCAACTGCTGCTGCTGCTGCTGCGACTGCGTTTGCGATTTTGGCCGCGACTGTGATTGCTTCCTTCAGCCTCTCGTGCGAGTGCCTTCTTCACAGCTGCCTCCACTCTCGCGTCAATAATCTCCATCAGCTTGTCGACGGAGACATTCACCATCGCATCGTTGGTGGGCAAGCTATCGATGGGGGCACGTGCGTGGCTTGCAGCTTGGTCTGTGAGCAGAGATTCCTGGGGCTCAGGAGGAGTCGACTGGTCCAAGTGCGCTTCCGTAGCTTCATCGTCATCCCATGGATTGGAGAATAACCTGTCTAGATGGCTTCGGTTGGCTAGCTTCATGTTCAACTGACGAGTTTGGAGTTCGAACGCGTACTCCCACTGCGCCTTCCTGTGCTTCAAGTACACCGTCATGAAGCACTCGGCCTCGGTATCCAGAAGAAGACTGTAGTGAAAGAAACTCGCCACCTCCACTCCCTGCACCGTTGCCTTCACCTGGCAATACGACAGAGCAGTCCTGATCTCCGTCTCCATGACGCCGACCATGAACTCCGTCGGGAAGCCCGAGATCGTAAAGTGCGTGATCATTGGCCGGGGCCGTCTAGAAGTCGCGTCAAACGCAGCAGCAACCCCTAGTTCGAGAACCCCGGGTGTCGTGATACCAAGGCTCCCCGTTCTCCATGGTGTCTGGGATCTTGAGTGTCTCCTTCAGAACATGCCACCACCCGTCGTACTCCTGCAACTGTATCACGGGTCCGGGCGGGATGTCCGCGAGCTCCACAGTGCCATGGTGAAACTCGTCGATCCGGAATCCCTCAACATGGCGGTCGGCCGCAGCGACCAACTGCCAGTGTGTTTGAAGGTCACGAACACCCTCAACGAGCGCGGACTCAGTGATCCCGTCCCTGATTTTTTTCCCACTTCTTATCCGCCTTGTTCGAGATGTTGTACCACAACACTAGCTGAAGCGTGCTCATCGTCGATGCAAACGGCAGGTGGATGGCGGTGAAGTGTGGGGCCGGGGGAGAAAGCCACAATGAGGCGGTGGTCGCAGAGCTGCCACTCAGGCCTACGCGTTAAGTGTGTCGGTGTGATTTGGCATCGATACAACAACAACCTTCCGCAAGGGGGCTTCCTCGGAGTTGCGTCAATGGGGATTTCGGAGAACGTGCACTCGTGGCTAAGCGTCCGTGCTGCTGGCGATCCGATCGTTGGAACCGTGAAGTTTACAAGGTTTGATGTTTTCTTCATTGCAAGCAGCAGTTCTTCTATGACACCAAAAGGGGTTCCTGCATCCTCAACAAACTAACTCATGGTCAACAGGACGGATTGACAGCGGCTCAACGAGACGGATAGACTTCATTTTTTTCTGTAGTTAGCGTATCTCGGCTATCCATTCGATTGGGGTATACACCATGGCAATGAAAAAAAGATGAAGAGCGAGCGAACAAACTCCAACACTTTGAGCGAAGCATCACCGGGCGATTTCAAGAACCTCGAAAAGGTCCAAAGTGCAGGTTGGGTCCGGGAAGCGAGCACGTGAATATGGGCTGCGTGGAATGTTTGCCCCCGGAGGCAGGCCCAGCAGCTCACGCGAGTCGAACGTCACCAACGTCTGAGGTCCAACTACCGGCACGGGATTGAGCACGGGCAATGGCAGAGCTTCGTCATTGTTGTTCCGCTCCACCGTGTAGAGTTTGTACTCGGCAGTTGCCAAGCGGTCTGTGACTGCCACGCACAGGATGTACCGTACTCCTGGAAACTGAGACCACTCCGAAGCCTTCCAGTCGAGCATTCCGGCGTTGTCTCCCCAGCCGCGCGATTTCCCAACCTCGACGATGAGTGTGTACCAGGACAGATAGTCTTGAACACCAGGGGGAAACGGAGCTCCCAAGAAGTTTGCTGGACCATAGCCTTTGTCCGGTTCATAGTCGTGCAGGTCGGGCAGGCCCGGGATGTTTGCTGAGCCCCAGGTCACCATGTACGCGACGAAGCCACGCTGGGCCCTCAAAGCGCCTTCGACTTCTCCAGTGAACCTCTCGTGCTCTTGGGTCAGCGGCTCCACGATGTAGATCGTGCCTTCGATCCACTCGCAGCACTTTGATTTCAGTGCTTGTTCTCGCTGTCCAGGTACGCTCTCCACTCGTCCTTCGTCGCCCTGCAAACGGGAATGATACGAGTCTCGCGCTCCTGGGCCAGGTCGATTCGGCGAAATTCGCTGTTGATGCGCGCCACAGCCATGTTACTGCGTCGGCGTTGGGTTGGGTAATGATGGGCGGCAACGTCTCCTTCTCCACCTGCGACGATGCTCTCCAGTCCCAGACCGGATGCGGTGGAAGGGGGCCGGAGGAAGGTAATACAGTAGTCAGTGCTTAATTAAAACGTCAACTCAAGGCGAGGTCCCGAGTGGTCCGACAACGCTTTTGTTTGAGCAGACGGTTTATGGTCGAGCCTTGGCGGAACTTGGTCAGGGCTCGTGAAGGCGCCGCGTCGCAAGTGGGAGAAGCCGTCGCTGCGGAAGTCGCGCATTGCTAAAACTGTGTCCATCGGCAGCAGGAGGGGGGGGCTTAGAATGCCTCTGAGCTCCAAGCGCTCTTGTGCTAGCTTTGGCTGGTGTTTGCTCGCGATCATTTCGATTTACCGTCTACCAAGCAAGTGACTGCAAGCACTAGAAAACTCGCCAGCATGTTCAACGAAGACTGGGACGTCATTCGATCTCGGATGTGGGCTCGAACTCTGTCAAACGATAAATAAGTAGCAGGAAGTCCCTCGCAATCGTTCGCGTCCTACTCGCTCAGCAGCTCGTCAATCGTGGACGACAAGGGTCGAGAAATCACGAGCACGCGCCGGGGCTACGAAGACTCCACCGGGCGCCTCAAAGTCGTCCATGCCCGGCTGATCGAAGGCAAGAAGTAGCGCACGATTTGGAACCGCCAGAGCAAGCACGACGAGGGACGCCTCGAATCGGAGTGCTCGAGTGGCACGCGCGATGAATTTGAGGCGATGTGGCAGAAGACGCCGTTTGGCACGGACGCGAAGAAGGCTATCGAGCAGCAACGAAGTGAGAGCGTGGAGGATGAAACCACAAACACTATTACCCCCAAATCGAAGCTGTGAAGAAGTCGGAAAGGTAGATAACATTAAATGAAAACTCTAGTGGCGGGTGCATGGCAACTGACAGTGCAATTGTTGTTGGTATCTAAGGTAGTCGATCTCATGTGCTCCCTTGGCGACCAGTCAGAATGGCCGGCGGACCAGCGGTCGCGCTTGTCAATCGAAAGATTTGTCTCGGGCATCATGGCGTCCAAGCGTGGGCTGCCATTGCTGTCGTTGCTGCTTGTGGCGGTGTCACTCGCACCTGCTCATGCAGCTTCAGCTACGCGCGTGGTGGTGCCGGACATCGCCGGGATGATCTACCCGCCGTCCACCGTCAGCAGCCACGTGCAGTTCGGAGACTCCAGTTCGTCGTCTCCGAGCGCCTACGAGCTCGTCGCCCCAACAACGACCGACTCTGTTGTGTGCACCGACGCGCGCCTGTGTCTGGAGCTGCGGATCTCGTCCGAATATCAACTGGACCCGTTCTTCCTGAGCCGATACGACTCCAACACGCCATTAGTCTCCGCTACTTTCGACGGATACGACGCCAACGACATCTTGCCCTTGATCCCTGGGAGCTCAGAGGCGACGGTGTGGTGGTTCCAGGCCAACTCCTCAGACACTACAGCGACTCCCGTGATTGATCTGCTCCTGCGGCTTCGACAGCGCAGCCAGAGGCTGTCGGCTAGGGACCAACTGCTGGTGCAGCTGCGTATCGAATCCGTGGACTCAAGTACGACGACGAGCGCTGTCCAAGCGTACGGCGTGTACGGCAACCAACGCGTGAAGCAGACGACTCGCCGAGTCGATTCCTCCACCGTCCAAGTGGATCTCTCCATCACCAAGAACGTTGACAAGCGGGACGTGGATCTGTCGGATGCGTATCCTCTGGTTGGGAACTCTACAGTGGACAGTTCGAATGACTTTGGGACGTCTTGTGACGACTGTTTTGCGTTCCTCGATTCGTGTGGGGATTCTGAAGCCTGTAACACGAAGGTGATGCCGTGCTTGTTGTCGAAATTGGAGGCGATGGCTGGAGTGAGTGCTTCTGGGAGCTATAGCAGCAGTCAGGATTTGGACGCAGGAGATGCTGGGAGCTTCAGTGGCAGTGATGCAATGGAGGCGGCGGAGGCTGGGAGTGGACTGTACGATCTCGAGGCATGGTACGCGGACTTCCTCAGTGAGAGCGATAGTAGTGAAGAGAGTCTGGAGGAGAGTACGGCAGCGGTCTACAGTGCGAGCGGTAGTTTTGGTGAGAACTCCGACTCTGCGGGGTCCGATGAATCGACCGAGGCTTCAGATTCTGGTGTGGATGGCCGTGCTGGCACAAAGCAAGTGGATTTACTACAGCCACTAGCTGCGTGTGCCGCTGATCTCCCGGTCGCAGCGTGGTCTCCCATTCGACAGGCAATTTTCTGTCTCGCACGCTCGAAATGTGCGCTGGGGAATGTACCAGGTAAGATTGCAGGGGAAGAAGTCCCTACTATCATAGCGGTTTCCAACGGGTCGCAAACCTTTACAGTGACGCCAGCAATCAGCGGGACCAACAACGTGAATCTTACGATCGTGACGCGAGACATTCAGCCCACTGTGGCTGGCCAACAGACTATTGCGTACACCGCGTCGGCTTCCTACTTGGGAATGTTCCTGAGATCGTTTGTACTGATGCAAGCTGCGGATGTTTCAGCTCTGGTAGAATCGTCTGTATCCGACCCTGACGCTCTGCAAGTGTCTTTGACCTACTTCAACGCATTGATGCTGAAGTCTGTGGACTTCCAGACTTTGACAGGAGAGCTTTACATGATCGACTCATCTCCGGTGCAAGCTATTATCGAGTATCCGTCCTCCTCCAGTCGACCGAATCTCGACATAGTTCTGAGCGAGCTTCGGACGCGTGTGAATCCACCTCCCGATACCTGGATATTGTCCGAAGACTGTGTATCGTGCAGCGCGCAGCTCTTTGGGTGCTCTACGGATGAAATCATCACTAAATCGTGCACTTACACCTCCACGAAGAGCGCGTTTGGGCAGTGCATCCGGCAGCAGTTGCCTCCTGCTCTGTTTGAGAGAATGGTGGAAGGAATTATAACATCAAGACCCATTAGCAGTGAGCTCTATCGATGCCTCCCCGATGGCTCCTCTTCGACTGCGTCGGATGCACTGGACCAGCTGCTAAGTGCGCTGTCATGTTTTGCAGCAACTCGCTGTCCGTTTGGCCCCACTGCACTCGTGCAAAACACGCGAGCGATTGTGCTGGAGACGACGTCGTACATTCAACTGCTTCGAGTGTCGCCTACCTCATCGAATGCGCTCAGCATCAAGATCAAGTTCAATCTGGACGACCTCCTCGTCGGGAGCACCAAGCTAATCAACTCCACTTCGTCCGAGCAGGAGATCGAGGCGGCCATTAAAGAGGCCACCGGTTTCGACGTGAGCGTGAGCTCCCTGCGCGGAAAGGGCGAAAGGGCCGAGTGGACATTGGAGATCATCTACCACAACGTTTTCTTACCTGCGGACTCGTTTACCGTGAATGCCGAGATGGATGCAACTTCGGTGGGGTCCGCTACAATAAAGCAGGCCGTTATGGAGGGCGGAGAGGCCCAGCTTCGGACGGTGGCACGCAATAAAACGCAGATATTCCTGCAGACCGAGATTCCGAGTGGAAATTTATCACAGAGCGACGTATGCCGAAAGTGCGCGCCAGTCATGAAAAGGTGCCAGGACAGCACAGTTTGCTCCTCCTTCTCCCGGGATGTTCTCGTTCCTTCCCTGCGTGCTGCAGACACCACGCAGTTGACAGTGTCGTCGAATTCTGCTGGGGCTCAGACCTATGCATTTGATCTCGTACCAACAATTCAAGACGCCCTACCCGACAGTTTTGAAGCCTGGGATACGCTAGCCGCCGAGTTGTATTGCTTGGCCGATGTGGAGTGCGATTTGGAATATGAAGCCGTTGTCGACAGCACCACGGGAGATCATCAGCCAACGTACCTGAGCTTGGACGGCATCTTTGTCAACTTGTCCGTGCGCACTTATCCTGACACAGAGTGGACTGCAACTACGACACAAAATCTCAAGCTCACGTACACTCCCGATCAGGACGTCGCCTCAGCTACTGATGCAGCTGATGATCTGTTAAATTGGGTGGTGGCAACGATAAACGACTCGGTACCCGGAGTTACTGTATTGCAGCTGGGAGACTGGACGGTGGAGACTTCGGGGGCTGCGGTTGGTGTTATCGCAATCTATGGACAATTTGACGAGCTTGTTGGTCGCTTTTTGATGGCGCCTTTATTGGGACTACCTACGTTTTCTGCGGCTGAAGCGAGCACGAATGCGTCGAATCTCCCTCCCGCCGGAATAACCACGACACAATGGAGTTTGTCGCTTACTTCGGTCGGTAGTAAGCCTCAGTACAGCAAGTTGGTGGACCTGTTACAGTTTGGAGTCGAGGCTAATGCGGACGATTCCACGAGTACCGCTTCCTCGAAGTACATTTCTCCCACGGATCGATGTCGCGAATGCAAAGCAGCAACGTTGGATTGCCAGAATTCTGCCGAGTGTGCGAAGTTCTCGCGAGATTCACTCGTCCCACTACTTCGGAACGCTAGCGATCAAGCTACCGTGAATTTAATGCTCGATGGTCTTGGTCATGTGGAACGTCGACTGTCATTGGATTCGCTCTACTCACTTGCTTCGACCGAGCTATCTTCACTCGAGAGCTGGGACGCTCTGAGTACTGAGCTCTCTTGCTTCGCGTATCGGTGCGACCTGGAGTACAGCGATGTTTTCGCTCCGGCCACGAGCTACCACGAGGCGTCTTACCTGCGCTTTGAGAGGGAAAATGTCACCTTGCAGGTGCTCACGTATAACGATACGCAATGGAATATGACGATCAGTGGGTCCGAGGTGGAGTATGTCCCAGATACTTCGCTATCGCCTCTTGAAGCTGCTACTGCATTTAGTGACTGGATTGAAGCACAAGTGACTCAAGAACCGTACGACCTTGGCTATTCAAGAGGAGACGTCACCGTTAACGAAGCGCGTTGGTCGGCGGCGTTTTCCGTAACTCTACGCGGGCAGTGGAGTGACCTCTTGTCCGACAAAATTTTATTAACCGCGCCGCTGGTTCCTACCTTTGAAGCTGTGGATGGAACGACAGAGGATGAATTAGGTATTAACCCTGCTCAAGTGACTGCAGAACCATGGGAGCTCTACATGACGACGAACAACCAGAAACCGCAGTACTCCAAATTCCTGGAGCTGCTGGCGTTCGGATTTATCAGAGATATCGACACCGATACTTCAAGTACTTCAGGGTCCTCTTCATCAACGTCCTCTGATACCGAGGCGCCAACCAACTCCCCCACAGATCCCCCTTCAATTGCGACGTTTGACTGTGACGAGTGTGCTACCCAACTGCGCACCTGCCAGCAAGATGCGGACTGTGACACTGCTCTCACCCAACTAATCTCCTTCCTCGAGATGATGCCCTCCGATGCCGACAGCTCTCAGTACAATACTACCAGCTCTCGGTACATCTACGATGCCACACCTTTGATGGAGACGACGATTTTCAATGATACGTTGACAACCGTCGAAGACCGACTGAAAATGATCACGTTGCTCACTTGTAGCAGCTCACACTGCATCCAAAGATCTTGCGACGTTGGGAAGCCTGGAGAGTCGGCGGAGCTTAAAATCGTCCCAGCTCACGCAACGTTTTACGTTGGCGATGGAGAGGAGATTACCATTCGGGGCTTGGACGATGAAGTCTTCACGTTCACAGAAAACGGCGACGCGGCGTCACTATCGCTGTTCCTGGAGACGATGGTGCTCAACAGCTACACGCAGTTGGGTGTTAGCGTGGACGTCCAAGAAGCAGATGCGTTCGACCAGGCGCTCCAAGTGTACACCATAGTTTTCAATGGATTGGCGAAGCCGATTCACTTTTCGTGGACCGACGATCTATATGATGATCTCTACGGCAACAGTTTTGGCTCGGATGCAGCGTTTGTATTGCGAAGCTCAACCAAGGACATGCTGGATGCGTTCAGAGCGTGGATCACGTGGCTTTCCTCTGTCAACACTGACTCATCATTA
The DNA here is from genome assembly GCA_024679225.1 of Phytophthora pisi. NCBI lineage: Eukaryota > Oomycota > Peronosporomycetes > Peronosporales > Peronosporaceae > Phytophthora > Phytophthora pisi. Next base: position 20,732 of record JAIKVJ010001091.1, read on the forward strand.
TCGACTTCTCATGGCGGTTCCGATACTGGATCGACCTCGTCTTCCTCGGGGCCTAACGCTGGAGGCGTTGGGTCAACCTCGTCTTCCTCGTCACTTTCGGGCTCTGACGCCGGAGACGTTGGATCGACCTCCTCCTCGTCACTTTCGGGCTCTGACGCTGGAGACGTTGGGTCAACCTCCTCCTCGTCGTCACTTTCGGGCTCTGACGCTGGAGGCGTTGGGTCAACCTCGTCTTCCTCGTCACTTTCGGGCTCTGACGCGGGAACAACTGACTCCGAGACTGGCGAAGCTGCCGTTCTCTCTTCGTCCGATGTGTGCGATCAATGCGCTGACCCTCTCGCAAGATGCCAAGATAATGAAGAGTGTGCGGCAGCTTCCAGTGGTGCATTTGTGCCATTCCTTCGTGACGCTTTGGCCTCGCTCAACGCCACGGCAAACGCAGACGACCCGACGCGGATGGAGATTGACTTTGGCTCTATCCTCAAGTCCCTCCCATCCAGTGTATTTACTTCTGCCGAGGCTTGGCACGCGGTTGACGATGAACTGATCTGCCTCGCCTCGAGTCTGTGTGAAGTGGGCTACGACGGCGGAAGCAACTACCAGCCGTCACTTCTCAGTGTGGAGGAAATTGTTGTCGTTCTGCACGTGACCACATTCCAGGATACACAGTGGCAAGTCACCTTAAACGGGAGCGAGTTCTCCTATGCACCTGCTGCCACTGTTACCACCCTCAGCGAGGCAGTTGCAGCATTTCAAAGCTGGCTGGAGACGTGGGGCAAACAGCAGTCGCTGGAAATCCACGCCGTAAGCTGGGACGATGACGGTTCATCCCCCGCTACGTTTGAAGTGAAGTTGTTCGGCAATTACGACGATTTCAGCGGGCGCTACACAATGCTCGCTCCAGCTCTGATCCCAACGTTTGAGGCAGTCGGCGGAACTCTTTCTGAGGGCGACGACGCTACTTTACGGAAGGCCGAAGTTCGTGTTACGCCGTGGAATATTAAGCTCTATTCAACTGAGCAAAAGCCGAGATTCGGCAAGCTTTTGGACCTACTGGGCTACGGTATCGCTGGCTCCTCCGCTTCGGCCTCCACGCCCGCTTCAACACTCGCTTCTCCTTCACACCAAATGGGGTCGAACGACAAGTGTCGCCACTGTGCTTCGATCCTCTCCGAGTGCCAAAATGACGCCGAGTGCGTATCGTTCACCCAGTATTCAGTGGTTCCTCTGCTCCAAGACGCGTCGTTGACTGTCACCACTGAAGTATTGAACGACTACGGAGCAGCGTCTTTCAGTGCGGACCTGTACCCGATACTACTACCGTTGAACGCCAGTGTGAATAACACTCCGGCCGCTTGGGATTTGGTGGCTGCTGAGCTCTACTGCCTCGCGTACGATACATGCCGGGTCGAGTACAGCGACGTCTGTGGCAATTTCCGAGGTGCTGAGTCATGTCCTCCGGTGGAAATGGAATTGGCGCGTTCATCTGTCAAGGTCCAGTTGCGAACGTACGAGGACACCGCGTGGGAAATTACGATAAATGGCGCCGCGTATTCGTACATACCTGATGGCACAGCCTGGGGGGTCGAAGACGAAGCCCAACGGCTCCAGGCGTGGTTTAACGGGCTCAATGACGATGAATCATTCCAGCTTGAGGTGCAAGTGCTTGGTCATGAAGTTGATTCAGACACGGAGAGTGCCGTACTCAGCTTGCAATTCTTCGGTGCCTTCAATGACGAACTTTATCAGTATCTGATGGTGAATCCGGCGCTGATTCCCAGTTTTTCAGCTGTAGGAGGAGCCACAGCCAGTGCGGACGGGACTTTGCTCGCACAAGCCAATGTTACACTTCCCAGACTTGTGGTGTACTCTGATCGCCTCAAGCCGCAGTATAGTAAACTGATCGACTTGTTATCTGGTGGCATTCCTGATGCGGCCCCCACGAGCTCCCCGCCAACTCCGACCCCGACTTCAGCTTCGAGAATCATATCCACGTCCGACCCGTGCCGCGTGGAGTGCCAAGACGTCGTCGCCTTGTGCCGGAGCAATGCCGACTGTCTGGCGTACCAGTCCACGCTCGCTTCGCTCTTGGGCAGCACTTCTATGAAGATGAGTGCCCAGCCTCAGAACGACTATGGCACCGCCCGAGTCGCCCTGAACATGAGCTCGGTCTTGAGTTCTGTTGTCCCGCTCCCCCCATCGCGTGGAGCCTGGGACACACTCGCAGCTGAGATCGCGTGCTTTAACGCCACGACTAGCTGCGATCTGGAGTACGACGATGTCGTATCACCGTTCTTGGGAGAGCACGTGGCTACTGCACTGAGCATCAAGGAAGTGTCGGTCTTCATCTCCTTCCGCATCTACGTGGACACGATGTGGAATATGACGATGGGCGACGTCGTGACTTCATTTACGCCAACTGAAGCTCAACCTCGAGACGCTGCAACGGAGTTTTCCCTCTGGATACAGGCCCAACTCGAGCAGGCTCCGTACGACCTTGTTGTCGAGACTGAGGGCGCCACGTACGACCCCGGCTCGTCGCAAGCTGCAATTTTCCCCCTGAGCTTTCGTGGCGAAGCGAGTGTGTTCGGTGACTTGTTGGCGCCTCCATGGCTGATCCCTCGCTTCGAGGTGACAGGGGGAACAGCGGGAGGGGGTGACACGGGACTCCCAGCGGCGGAAGCCAATTTCACGCTCTGGGACGTCGCCTTGGTGAGCATTGGGCAGATGCCCCAGTACAGCAAGTTCCTGGACATTCTCGACTCCGGCTTGGACCGGTGAGCAGTTTAAAGTTGTAGCAATGTCTCCTAATGAGCGACCAGCAATGAAATCTCTTAGCATATCAACTTGGGGGGAAAGACAACTTCAACTTGACCAGGGTTACGCATGGTTACACTGGGCTACGACAGGATTACATATGGAGTGTAACTAGAAACCACTGGGGGTACATTATGTTACATATCCTTAACCTGGTTACATGGTATAACCAGGTTACGGGTTACGAGGATCGGGGTAAAATTCTAACTGATCCCGTATTTTTCCGTCTTGTTTTTATGAATATCGACGCGTGTGCAGGCGCGAATGTTGCGCCATATATACTACTGCATTGTATGCTATAGTGAAATGAAGTAAG